>CAUYSK010018935.1:0-14636 GCA_963575035.1 Avahi laniger
GAACTGCAACCATTTCCTGAGGGAGGCACCATGTATTAGCCCCAAAAAGCCTGTGGCTCCTAAGGACAGTGGCAGATTAGTGGAGAAGACCAGGCTGCAAAAGTACCCTCTAGAAACTCAATGTCACACTTAAGGAAGCCAATAACTATTACTTTAGAAATTTATTTCTTGCAGATAAATCTGTGAAAGCTGGGTTTTACGTTATTTAACAGTCCTGAACTTAGGCTAATAGGAAAAAAATGGACAAGTTTTTTTGTGGTCCCTTTTTAGCAAATGATTCCAGAGAACAGCATTTCGTCTCTGGGACCCTGCAGAGCTGGAGAGCGAGGCAGGCACGGTGATGAGGGCCCGGGTCACCTCCTAGGAGATGAGAGCAGAGCTGGACTGAAGTGGGGCTGCCTTCTGGAGGCGCAGCAACACACCCTGATAAGTGAGAATAACTGTATCTTTAAGAGCTGGAAATATATACAAGGAGCATAAGGGGGGGGGGGTAAAGAACAAAGCGATTTACCCTTCACTGGCAGAACGCAATAGGAGACAGTTTCGGAGAGGAGATATCTGAGCTCCGGGCTGGTGGAAGAGTGAATGGTCACAGAGGGACGGGGAAGGTGTGAAAAAGGAATCCGGCTGTCAAGACAAACCTGGGCGACGCTGGCACGCGCAAGAAGTACCCTGTGTGCTGACAGTTCTGGAACCTGGACTGTAAGGGAGAGGAAGAAGGAAGACGCAATCAGACGAGGCTTGCAAGCTGGCTAGCTTTAGTAGGAGCGCTGGGATTTGTTCTGTAGGCACAGTGTGTGCATATACAAGGCACTTAAGAAATGCTTATTTCATGAGAAATGCATGACAAACTGTATGCATGGCAGAGCAAAACATGGGGACTCCACTGTCCCTAAGACTCTCCCTGATCTTTCAGGGAACGTCCTGGAAACCCCATTTCATACTCTGGAATCCATCTCCATTGATTTGTTTCAGTTCCTGCATTTAAAAAACGCTTTGGTCTTCCAGCGGCCCAAGGCTTTGAGTCTCACGATGGAAGAGTCTGTGAGACAAGTTCTGCAACCGGACATCTAGTGCTGCCTCAGCGTGGGTGCAGCAGAGAGCACGGACCACCTGACCTTAGTTAAAAACTTTGCCGGAATTTATGAACAGAAGGGGAGCATCTCCAGGGGTCTATAAAAGTTCTGAGCAAGGGAAAGATTAGCAAAGCTTTGGTGGGAAAGTTAGATCTGTATCACAAACTCAAAGTGAAGATTCACCAAATGGCTGCAATTATTTCCTTGGTTATCTGGTGTCAAGGGACTCCCTCTGTCTTGTATGGCTAACCTTTGAAAAATGGGAGTAAAAGTCGGTGAAAATCTACTTACTGGAATTGAATGACCGCAATGACATTAGGCTCTTCAGGACTCAGCTTAGGATGGCTGGTGCGACAGGGAAACAAGCGTTTAACAAGAAAAAGAGTTTGGAAAGCCAAAGATTTATGATTCATTGCTCACCTGAAGGATATTTCTAAAGCACAAAATGGTTCACTTAAGAATTATTAACAGTGTCGGGGGAGAACAAATCATTTGTAAAGAAGACCATAATTTTACATAATAATTTTTGTATTTTCTAAAACCAGCTATTTGTGAACATTGAAAATTAAAGTATCTAAACATTTCTAAATTTTTTAAATAATGAAAGCTTTTCTCCTCTGGGTTTTTGTTCTCATTTTTAAAAGATAAAGCAGAAGAGAAATGCCTTTTATCTCAGACAAAATTTTCTATTCTCTGGGCACAACTTCCATGTTTTGGACTTTTTTTTTTTTTGCTCATCACCAACAATTACTTTGTTCTCTCCCTTGGTATTTTCAGTGCTGCTTTTTTTTTTTTGAGGAAAAGTCTTGGCTTTTCGTGGTGTTCTCTCATTTGTCTTTCCCACGTTTCTGCACTGCGGTTTCTTTGATCTTACTTGCACTTACTGCTCTTGGGGATTCTGGGTGACGTTAAATCGCTGACGGGAGAATTAGAAAGAGCTTGCAATGCCAAGGGTTGTCTTAAGGTACATGCTGTACAATTCTTAGAGGATAATTGCTTCAGATTAAAAAAGAAACTCTTAAGGAAAATAAGATTAAAGAACATTCAGAAAGGGTTTCAGCCACTCCAGCAGCACCACAGAGAAGTCACCCTGAGAGCCCCGCCGCGCAAATGCGAGGCCGTGGGAGCCCCAGCACGCTCTGGGGAGGCGCCGCCTCTGATTCCCAAAGCCTTGCCGATGGGGGGCGAGGGGACTTAGGCAAAAGGCAGCTCTTCAGCTTTTCAGGAGGACGTCTTGGTATTTCTTGTGCTCTTTCTGCTCTGCTCTGAAATTACTCATTATTCTACACCTTCCCAGTGCCCTATTATCTCAAAGCTTCCCCATACTTTCCCTTTTAGCTGTAGCAGGAAAAACCGGGACCTAGAAATAGCCCTGGGTGTGCGGCTGCGTTCACTGCACCGCCCAGGGGCCTGTTGCGCAGGCTGCTGTGAGGACTCTGCCTGGGAGCAGGGGAGGACAGAAGACAGGTGGGCGGCACACTCCTGAGCTCCGGAGTCTGCCTTCCTTCTTGCAGACCGCTCCTTCCGGCTCCTCCCCGCTCTTCCCGAGCTCCCCGTGCCCGCCCTGCGGGGGCGCCCCCACGACTGGCCGCCCAGGGGCCGCAGATGCCCACCGGGTTTTCACGTCAGCTAGTTTGTTTTCAGCTGCACGTTAAGCCAATTCGAATAGATTGAAAATTAAAGGCAATTCCTAACTCCCACCTAATTTGAGGTAGGTTGATTATTTCGGTGGTCAGATGAGGTCGCGGAGACGCTTCCCTGATTCCGCTCTTTCATTTCCTTTTGTCTTTGCCCTTCCTCTTCAGACTCATCCTCTCGCGATCACAACACGGCAGAGGCAGCTCCACGCATCCCCGCTTCTCACAAGAGCAACCAGACAATCTCCTGCACATTTTGGAAGAATGGAAAAACCACTCCCTGCAGACAGGCCCATGAGGCTTCCGGGAGCCAGGAAGGAGGGCCTGACCGCTGATCCCCAGACGGAAGAAAGGAGGCCGGCAAGGCAGCCTGCAGGGATAAAGCCATTCCATCCTTTCTCTGAAGACGGAATACTATTTGTTTCCAGAGTTTTATTGTTAGTTACTATGCAGAAATAGTAATGTGCATTAGAGGAAAAACAATTTCCTGAATCAAAAAGTTTTTAGGGTTGTGGTCCTTCTCCTGTAGTTCCTGACTATTTTTGTATGTCCCCTGTGTGCCCTGACGGGTTCCCTTGTGTTACCGAGTCACAGCCTTAGTCTGTTTGGATTGCCAAAGACTGGGTGGCTTATAAACAACAGAAATTTATTTCTCACAGTTCTAGAGGCTGGAAGTCCATGACCAAGGAGTGGCAGTTTCGGTGTCTGCTGAGGGCTTCTCCCCGACTCAAAGACCAGGCTTCCTGGTTCAGTGTCCTTTCCCTGTGACCTCACACAGCTGAAGGGCTGAGGGTCCTTCTGTTGTCGTATTATTAGGACACTAACCCCATTGACGAGGGTTCCACCCTCGTGACCTCATCACCTCCCAAAGGCCCCACCTCCTAACACCATCACGTTGGGGGTTTAGGATTTCAACATTGGAATTGGGGGGCTTTAGTCTATAGAAATCTATAGAAGTTCAGTCCACAGATTTGCACAAACCTTGTGCAAATCGGGGGCTCGCTGCGTCTCCTGCGTACTTTGTCCTATGTTTGCCTTTGTCCCCATCCCTCCATCGTTCTCCCAGCCACGTTCCTCTCTCCAGGCACCGCCGTGACGTGTATCTTACAAGGAACTGTAGTCCATTGCTTTATTTTGAGAGAGAGATATATAGAATATAATATAAAGGGCTCATTCACTCACTCTTGCCCTTTCCCCTTCTTTAAAGTCTGGGGCCACTTCTTATTTATGGACACATACACGTCTTGGGGAAGGAACATAGCTTATAAATGTGGGAAACAGTGAATTTTTTTATCACAGCAAAAGCAGAATGGTGTGATTTAAAACTCCTCAGTAAATGTTTCCATCTGATAGAGCAGACAAAGAGAAGTCCAAGGGTATATATGCACATGTTGCTCGTGTGTGTGTGTGTGTGTGTGTGTGTGAGAGAGTGTGTGTGTGTGTGTGAGTGTGTGTGTGTACGCGCGCGTGCGTGCGCGCATGTGCAGGTGTGCGTTTTAATTACCAAGAACAAGATATGCTTTCACTCCAGGACTTCTAGGGGTATAACGGTCACGCACTCCCGTTTGCCTGTGTAACTCTGAGCCTGTCAGGGACAGGGAGTGAGGGGGATCTGTGGCAGACCAAGCCCCCCCTTAGGGAGGGCGTGTGGCGAGGTGGGGCCAGGCTTCCAGCCAGATGGGTGTGGGTTGCGATGCACGGGCCAGCATTCCTGGTTCAGCGCTTTCTGGGCCTCACTGTGCTCGGCTGTCATGTCTACACATAGAGCTCTGCCTTGCAGGCCGCCGTGAGGAGCTGCGCTAGCACATGTTCTTGTCTAGCACAGTAACGAGTACATAGCAGATACTCCTTAATTTCTAGGTGTTATTTTATTTGAAGATAGTATTTGTCTAGACTGAAATAAAGCAACTTGTGGGGATGAACTCAGGAGGCAATTTTAGGACTGCTTTGAAGCATCAGATATGTCCACAGAATTGATATACCAGGCATTATAATGCATATATCTAGTATTCTACACCACAGCTTGGGCACTTATTTCTGTTATTTGATAACACTTTGTATTTAATTTGCAAAAACCATGTCAATTACCATCTAAACTCATTTTTTTGTTCTTCCTTAAGCACATTGGAAAATACATAATTTCCTTGATATAAACATGCCTTCCCTTTTGCACAACTTGCATTTTTTCCTCACGGGAGTTGGCTGTCATCTCTTAGGAGCCTTGGGGTCCTTATGAATTTGCTTCTACACAAGCCTCACATATTGAAATGCTTTTGCCCAACATGAGTTTGCATTAGCCTCACGTGACCTGCTTGCAGAGGAACACTAATAAGATAAAGAAAAAGTAGGTGTCCCGCATTTTCTACTTTAATACCATTTAGAATATGGTGTAGAAAAATTTGAGCCACATGTGCTCTTGTTTCTAACACATTGACTGCGGTGGGCAAAATTCGAAGATGGCCCCAAAGTCCGCACCCCTGGTGTCTGCGCTCCGTGAAATCCCTTCCCCTGGGTGCATAACAAGAAACACAAGAGTGTCTTTTCCTTCCTCATTTCATCTGTGTTCGGTAAGCATAGGATTTGAGTTCTAAGACCTGTTTTGGCTTCCACTTTCTGTAGTGAGTCTTCAACAAGTCACTTAACCTCTTAATAAGTCTGTACCATGAGAATGTGATTCTCATCTCGAGGCCACCACCTCGTAGGATCGTCTTAAATATTGAATAAAGTAACATGTTCAGACACTGTGAGGCATGGTACTTGCTCTCCATTTGGACTGTGCCCTGTGAACAAGTAACTGTGGTGTGGCCTTGGTCAGCTTGGGTGATCGCTCTGTGCCTCAGTTTCTAAAAGAATGTATTTATACTACTACTCAAAGTGTCTATAGAAAATGTTAGTCCTCAAACTATTTGTTACCTGTATGTACAAAACTCTGTAAATATAGATATTGAGTGTGCTTAGAAATTTAGCAATTTTTTCAGTGCCATATACCCAAGTGAATGATTACTCACAAAAGGATGGGTCCACAACTTAATATCACAATTTATTAGGAGTCCAGGTAGAGGTTAGCTGGATACCTTGCTCAGGGTCTTATGGGGCTGAAATGAAGGTGCCAGTCAGGCTATGTTTTAATCTGGAGCTTGGGGTCTTCTTGCAAGCGTATTCAGGTTAACAGAACTCAGTTCCTTGCAACTGTGGAACTGAATTGAAATATAAACATAAAAAATAAAACAGAAAACAAACCCTTTCTCACACCACAATGAGTTTGAGAATTAGTGACTTAAATTTCTCCAAGATTTTTCACAATCCTAAGATTTTATAAATCTGAGATTCTTATTACTTATCTAATAATTCATAGTGTATATTTTTATTCAACACTCCTTCCTCTCTCACACTCTACGAAGAGCTATGGAAATGGGATATTTTACATCTTTTGCTAATCTCCTTGATGAGTACATTTTAGTTTAAGTTCTCAGTTCCTGGAACACAGACACCTCTGCACTTGGAAACTCAGAAGTTTGTAGATTTTTACAACCTGAAAGTGCAAGGTTTCAGATGAAAACACTTATGTCCAAATTATATATTTAGAGTTCAAAATAAAGGTGATTAAATCAATTCATGGAAAAGTCTAATGGTACACTACCTTTGAAAAAAATCATTCAATGCTTCAGACCTTGTTACTGCTAATGAATGCCCCGGCAGAAAAAATAAGAGCCGGCATTGATGGTGCTCACATCTTAGACTGATCTCTCAAAAAGGGCTTTGTACCTCTTAAGAGATTTTCAGAAATGAGCCACGCACTATTCTTTGAAATGGGTAATTGATCATTAGCTGCTGATCTCACTTGTTATTTCACAGATGATGAAGGTTTTCCACATTGTAAAAGTTCAAATTGCGAAGAGCACATGTACACAGTGGAGTCTGGGTCTGGCACAGAGATACTCATCTGGAAATTTTCTATAACCTTATAATATACATCTGAGTTGTTGTTGCAGAAAAAAAATCCTTTTGTAGAATTGGATTTCTTTAGCTGCCTGTATGCCTTGGGTACTTCATTGTTATGGTCGTAACCCTGATAACCACAGCATTGCTCGGGGAACAAAAATCAAGTCATTCAAAGGCTAAAGTAACAGCTAACACAAAGATGATATGAGCATAATATTTTACATATATTTTCAAAATCTCTCTAAAATTAGAAATAGAATCTGTACATTATCAGAGAACCAAGTTTTCTGACAGGTGGAAAAATAAAAAGAAAAACAGGAAAATAAGAAGCCATTCAATACATGTATCTATTTATAAACACCCTTATTAGCGAACATGGGAATAATGTGTTTCCATTATATTTCTGTTCACCTTTTTTGAAATGATTTCATCTTAATGTTCCATCCAATAGTTTATTATATTTTCATACATTTTTCCCAAATCTTCATTGGGAGGACCTTAAAAACTGTAGAGCCATTGAAAGACCAGTGCAAATAGGAGCAGGAGCTGCCTGGGGGTTGCCTTGAGATAATGCAGGTGGTGGGGAGGGCTGCTCACCAAGGTCAAGGAAGCAAGGGATCGAAACCCTCGGGAAAGCCTGGAGGAAGCAGGTGGTTAAGGACAGGGTAGCAAAAAAGGAGAAATGCAGTTCTTTTATTTTTCTGCGTTTCTTACCAATTAACACTGGATGGAGAAAGTCTGAGAAGTATGAGAGAGTGGCACCAAAGTCATCTCCTCCTTACGGAACATCTATTTTAAGAAATAACAACTTCTACCAGGAGCCAGTCCTGGATCCCACTCTCTCCAGAGGGAAACACACCATCTGCTGCTGACGCTGGCTGAGGAGCCAATTCCCCACCAACAGGGCTGCCTTCACCAGCCCACGCTGCCTTTGTGTTACTGGTGGAATAAAATTCCATAGGAATTGGAGATACTGGGGCTGATCTTTAACGAGTGTTTGGGAGGAATAAACCTAAAGAAATCCAAAGTCAATACAAAACAAAAACAAAATCAAATATCATTTATGGTCTAGCTATAATCTGTTCATTGTGACTAGTAATTAGGACTATTAATTAGCTCTAATGTCAAAGAGCAGACATTAAAATGCGTGCCCAAGTGGTAGATTCAGTTATTTCTCTCTGTTTCAAACGCATAACAGAAAAGGCCCTAGAGCCTGAGTATAATTGCTACATTAATTCAGCTTATCAAAGGCCACTGGAAACATGGCACTTGCTTTACTAACAATTCAAAGGATTTTGGCACTTCACTTGGCATTAATTGGCTTGGACTGGCCCAATGCATCTGGCTATCCACAAACTATTGTGCTCTTCTTCCAGTGCATCAAGCTCACCATGTGGACCATTGTGTCAGCTATACCCTGGATTTGGGGAGTCTGTGTTTTGAATTGATCCAATATCGAGTATAGTTGTTTGTCCAAATAACAGCAAATTTAGCTGTTCTAAAGCTGAATACCCTCTTGTGAAAGAAGCAAAATCACAGGAGGGGGAAAACTCACTCCGAAAACTTAAGCCCATCATCGTTCTGTGTGATAAGAAAGAAGGACATTAAATTTAAGCCTATATTGAGAGGTAAAATTCTAAGGCATATGTATATTTACAAAATTGAGCACTCCGTTGGCATAAACAATAACAGGAGTGCAACAATGGTCCCTTTATGGCCTTAAAAATTATACTCTGTGTTATTAACAAAAGCAAAAGAGATTGAGAAAGAGGAAGATTGAATGAGAACGGGAGTGGAAAATTGGAGTACATTAAACGTGCTGAGGGGATTTTACACAGACAAGGAATATCAGGAGGGCTTTTCTAGATAATTATCTGTACAACGGAGAATGTTTGGTTTATGAGCACGGATGTTATGCTGAGAGCAGATGCTCCTGTTTATCTTGTTCTACTATCACAAAGTTTTAGAATCCTCCGCTGCAAAACTGCGTTTTCTGTAAGTGGGTTTTAATTGTTGCCAGTAATGAGCATTGTGGCATCACCTCTTCGCGGAATGCTTAATCAAACAATCTGCCAGACGAAGACGTTCAGCACCCACTCAGGACAGAAGGACAGGACGTTACTTGCTCAGTCACGTGGAGGAAGAGCTGGGGGAGGAGTCTGGGGGAGTAAGTTTGCATTTATTGGAAGCCCATGCTTACATTTGCAATCTCATGTCATTTTCACGCCATACTGGTGAAGCGGGCACTAATCGCTCTCATTTACAGACAAGGAGGCAGAAAGGAGAAGAAGGTAGGAGCTGGCTCAGTATCCCATGCTGAGCCCCAGCTCTGTCTGCTGTCAGAGGAAAGAGTAGACCAACATGGCTGCCTTTTCACAAACTCCGGGCACCCTCAGAAGTCAATGGGTCCCATTACCGAAGTACTGGCAGAGACGATTGTTTTGAGTCCTTTTCTAAACAAAAGCCATCCTTTTTGGCAGGTATCCTGCAAACTGCAACAGACACGTCACCAGCAAGCCTGCCCCAGACAAGCATCCCACTGACTGGGGACACTTCAAGATCATTTGCTCTGCACATGTTTTATTGAGAGTTTGGGGGCCAGGATGCGGATTGGGCATACATACTTTTAAAGATGATTCTATGCCTCAGTTTTAGAGTCCTTTGTCTTTGGCAAATACCTTGACACTGCCATCCTATTTTTTCATTTGTTCCAACACAACCAGACCCCACTCCTGTGTGCCCATTCAGGGGAACACGTATGAATGAGGGACATTTTCTTTACATGTCCCACGTGTGCTGAGCACCTGTGCTCAGAGAGAGTGGGCAGCAGGTTCCTGTGGCCCACACTGGTGGGGGTGGCACTTAAGAGAGAAAGAGGGCAAAGAAGCTGAATGAAAAAAGAGTAATTTGAAAACCTCACAACCACAGGAATAGGTCAAGGGGATCATTTTCCATGTTAGCATGTATAAATGTTGCAGATATTTGCATATCTGAATTTTCTTACAGAAGGTCCAGAGCTTTTATTAAATGCCCAAAGTGCAGCAAGTTACTACAAGTGGAAAAAAGAAGGAAGAAAAGAAAACCAGCCACTGCACTGGCAGAGAAAAGTATTTGAGTGGGCAGGGAGAAAATGCGGGGAGGGAGAGCAAGGAACAGGGGATGCTGGAGGGAAGAGCTCCAGGAGAAGGGGCATCGGCAGTTTCGAGAGGACGGGGCAGCGGGGGAGGCTGGCTGTCACCGACTGGAGAGGCCTCTTGAGGCCTCGCGATTATCACAGCTGTAAGGACTGTGCATGCGTTAGCTCATTCGGTGCCCCAAACCTCTGACGTGGGTTTGCCTTTGATGTGGAGGCCTTGCTGGGCTCAGACAGTGGCAGGCAGGAGAGCCGAGGTGTGAGCCTGGCCCCAGCCCTAGCCACCAGCGCCCACAGCACTGAATTCAGTTTCTGTTTACTTTTTCTACCTTCCTCCTCTCCGAGATCTCCTTTTTGTGGGCCCCTGACTTAGGTGACAGGGGCACTATCACTTGAATCTTCCCTAAAGCACAGTGACATGTTTGCCTGTCCCCGGGCGGCCTGCGCTCTCGCTGCGCTCCTTCTCTCCTCCCGTTCATTATCGCCCTTCTCTCTTCCCTTTCGTGTTCTGGGCTCTTCTTGCGCTCCACTGGGCAGTACTTTCAGCCACGTTAGCGTTAGCCAGGGGATGCTCCTTCCCTTCTCTTTGCTGACATCCCAGTCCATTCTCCTGGGCTGCCTCAGTGGGCTCAGTTCTTCTTAAGTGATTTCTAGGTTGCCAATGTTGTGCATTTCACTGGGGGCCTGGGTCTCTGCCTCTTGGTGACAGAGACGTGAACTGGTACAATGCAAGCGGTCCTGATGGCTGTGCTGTGAAAGTTCTCTTCCTCTTCTTCTCAGCTCTAGGTCCGTATGTGGAGAATCTAAAATCATTAGAACTTGAAGAGACAGGAGAGGTCTGCCATTTGCAGTTGAGGAAAATGCCTTCTGAAGGGAGGCTGCACCTGCCGCCTGGTGTGCGGGTGATCCGAGACAGAGCTCCCACTAGAACTCAGACTCCCTAGCTCCTGGGCCAGGACACTTATCACTGCACCAATCTCGTCCTTGTGGTCAAACCACCGTGTTTAAGGAACCCCGCATTGGTCCTGCATGTGAGGGGTACCTGTAAAGATTGGGTCCAGACTGGGAACAGTCCTGGGGGAGATGATAAGAGCTGATACTCAGAATGCAACATGGAGAGTTGACAAGATAAGAAAAGTCTCCATGGAGCCAACAACCAGCGCGGAGAGCCATAGTTGTAACCTGGGAAGATGTCCATAGCTGTGAAAAGATAGAGAGGTCAGGCAAAGCAGAAATGGAGGAGAACAAGAACAGGTAGGGATGGAAATGAGGAAGACAGTGGAATTAAAACATGCAAGTGCTGGGGGCTCCTGGAGCATCACTAGAGGTGGACCCCAGCAGTCTTCCCTGGGCAGTGGAACCAGCGTGGTGGGGACAAGCTGCAAGGGTCACTTTGGTCCCAGGCTCTGCTGAGTCCTGACTCAAATGGATTAAGAGCTTCAGTGCAAAGACCAAGCTACTCGAGGGGACAGGGAACAGAGGAATGGTCTTTTCTTAGAGATGCAAGGGCTGCCAGAATCACAGGAGGCTGGGTGGGTTGGGGAGCAGTGAGCTACAAAGGACAACCAATTAGTCACCAACACAAGGAGCTGGGCCAGGTGCATTGATGGAGAATCAGGCATGACAGCTTAGATCTAATGGAAAAATGTCTAATTGCTTCACGTTCATCTGCAACCTGCTGTAACCATGCAGATGCCTCAAGAAAAATGCCACCAAACACATTCAGTGCTAAGGCATGGGTTGTTCTCTCTGGGATATAATGTACCACTGCAAGCAGCACAGTCACCTCGTTTCCATTATCCCTGCACTGATTTTAGCTTTCACTTCAGGAGCATGGGAACATGATGTGGGGGCGTAGCTCTCCCCACTCCCACGATGTCCCACTGAAGCAATATGAAATCACCACCTCCCCTCTCCCCGTTGTGGTTTCAGGGTCCTTTTCTTTCTCCAATTAATGGTACAATCACTAAAACCTGCAATCACGCATATAATACCTGCCATGGCCTCATCAGGGATTTTTTTTTTCTTTTTCATTTAATCGACTGTAATGGAAAATCACAGATGCTAAAATCAAGTGCTGGCAAGGGCAGAGTGAAAAAGCTTTTATTCCACCTCTTCAAGTAGACTTTAATTGTGCTGCCTAATGCTGCATAATCATCTCCTTGGTGACAGTTAGCTAACAAAGTTGTTGGTGAGCTTTAAATCTGTTTTTCAAGACCCATGAACCATAACTGGGTAATTGTCCACTGTGCATAATGAGTACGATAATTGGTGTGGGGAAAAATACAGAATTACAGGACATTGGGGTTACCTGAATGTGGGTTTGCCCAAGGCCAGAATCTTACAGATAGATGCTTTCAGGAAAATCTTACCCCTCCAAAAAACGCAACTCTTTTTAGTATCATAAATTCGTATTGATTATTCACAGTTTTAAAAACTGTGTATGTAACAAAATTTTTTACACATTTTATTTGATTCTCACTGCAAGTAATCAAGGTGAGTCTGAAGCTCTTATTGACATTTTTTTATAGATGGGAAAATAGATTCGAAGAGATCAAATATCTTCCCGTTGTAAGGAACTAAACTAGTGGGTACTGAGGATTAGAATACCTTAGTCCACTTGGGCTGTTACAACTAAAATATGGTAGACTGGGTTGCTTGAACAGCACACATCTATTTCTCACTGCCTGGAGGCTGTGAAGCCCAATATCAAGGAGCTGACACATTTGGTGTGTGGTGAGGGCCCACGTCCTGGCTCCTAGATGCACCTTCCTGTTGTGTCTTCATGAGCTACAAGGGGCGAGGGTCTCTCCACTCTCATGACCTAATCACCTCCCAAAGGCCCCACCTCCTAATATGATCCCGGTGGAGAATAGGATTGCACCACGTGAATTTTAAGGGGAAACAAACATTGAGCCCATCACAATACCTGAGACATCAGACTTCTAATCTGTGGGGTTTTCTACCAAATTGGGAGAATCAGAAGGAAAAACAAGAACATTTGTTCACTCTTCATCTTCATTGGGGATGTTTTACTTTAGTCCTTCCCTGCCCTCCCGGTGTTTTTCGATAGGTGGAAAGGCTATAAAAAGGCTCAGGTGAGTCCAAGCTGTGCAGCAGCTGGCACATGCCACCTCTGTGCATTGGGCAGGCTCCCTCCTGTCTAACTGTCGCGGCCCTTCCATGGCTATGGGCTGGAGGAAACCAGCATCCAGGGAGCAGGCCATAGGAAAATGTCTTCACTCCAATTTCTCTTTGATGTCAGAATCAAGTCTTTGTTCTCAAAGATATTATTGCAGCTATTTTCATTTTCTGAATCCAGCAATGAAAGAATTAGGCTATATGAGATTACTGGCTTTGGGAAAATTGGCTAAGACTACATACGGTTCTTTTATTGACAAACCAACTTTGTTGCTATTTCAGGTACTTAGGAAAGAATGTTCAAAATTTCTCTTTTTCTACATTTTCTGAAAACCTCGCTGTACTCAGTTTCAACATTGGAAACAAATGTACCTAGACCAAATTAATTTACACATGTACAGAAACAGTTTTCTCTGGCAAAACCCTGTGTTCTACTCTCAGTTTTTATTGAATGCCCTTGTAAGAAACGTCCTTTGAGGAATTGAAAACTTGTAGAAGCTGGAAAATATTGTATGTGAAATCCTCTATATATGAACTCAAGACAGATAATTTTCATGAATCTATACATTGTCTCTTAATTTAAACAATTTGTTGGCTCCCATGTAGCGTGAGCTATATTTATACAAATACATGTAAAGCATTCACGACTCAGGGACAAACTCATCATTTGCTGTTGATTAAGTGTCATGCTGGCATCAGATGTGTGCTGAGCCCTCAATAATTTACACATTGTCACCTGGACTTACTGTTGATATTGTCAACGCAATATACCCAAAAAGGGTATATTTTGTATCATTGTGTCATTCACTTGTAGGGCTAGTTAGGTCACTAGACATCCTAGAACTGATGAAAGCAGAGGATTTGGTCCGTGTGATTGTCTAAACAGCAGACAGAGCCGTGGAGAGCACACAGGGCCACACTGAGGCCTCCAGGAGGCCCATAAGGTACTTGGGGAGGGATGAGGCTGGGGGGACCCAGGGCCACTGCAGTGCAGGAGCCAGCAGTGGGGGACCAGCATGTGACACAGCCGCGTGTCCCTACCTGAGGCCAGAGGGACCGAGGGGAGTTTACAGCAGATGCTGGAGCCGTGGAGGGGACAAGAGGGAGAAATATCCTCAACTCTCTTTCTTTCATCCGCTGATCTCCTGCCAGGGGCTGCGAGTGGCCAAACCTCCCCTGAAAGCCTGAGGAAAAGGGACTGACACAGAGCCTGGGAGGGGAAGATGTGGGAAGGGACTTGGGGCAATGGGCGCTGCACGCACAGGACCCTGTCGGGGCCCCGGCCGCAGACCTGCAACCGAGTCTTCGCCGGGTCACAGAGGAGGAGACGAGGCCCAGCAGATGGAGGGAGGGCCCCTCCCGTATCAGCGGGGTCTCTTGTCCCTGCGCCACAGTGTCCCTCTGATACTCTGCGCAGAACCTCAGGCAACGACTTCTGCTGCTGCCCTGTCAATCCCGGCCACGGCGCCACCACGGCTTCGCTGGGAACCCACCGCTCGGAGAGTCGCTCCTGCGACCGACTGCGCCTCACGTCCTGCGCAGTCCTCGCCACAGCCCCATTTCTCAAACAAAGAATCAAACATACAGTTTCTCCCATCATTTCAGCTTTTTCCCCTCAAACTATTATCCCGCCTCTTTCCTCCATTTCATCCAAACTTTCTCTCCTTCTGCCTGACTGGCTTTCGGTAATGATCCAGACACAGGCCA
>CAUYSK010018936.1:0-22746 GCA_963575035.1 Avahi laniger
GTGGGATGGCAAACTAGTTCAACCTCTATCGAAAGTAGCATGGAGATACATCAAAGAACTAAAAGTAGACCTACCATTTGATCCAGCAAACCCACTAGTGAGTATTTACCCCAAGGAAAAAAAGACATTTGAAAAAAAAAAGACACTTGCACTTGAATGTTTATAGCAGCACAATTCACAATCACAAAGATGTGGAAACAACCCAAGTGCCCATCAATACATGAGTGGATTAATAAAATGTGGTAACGTATACCATGGAGTACTACCCAGCCATAAAAAATGGTGAACTAATATCTTTTCTAACAACCTGGATGGAACTGAAGACCATCCTCCTACATGAAGTATTGCAAGAATGGAAAACAAACACCACATGTACTCACTATTAAAATGGAACTAAATGATCAACACTCATGCACATATGGTAGTAAAATTCAATGGAAATCAAGCAGGTGGGAGGGGGAGGAGGAGATCAGTAAATTCACACCTAAGGGATACAATGCACACTATCTGGGTGATGGACAAATTTATAACTTTGACTCAAGCTGTACAAAAGTAATTCATGTAACCAAAACATTTGTACCTTCTAATATTCTGAAATTTTTTTTAAAAATGGCCCTTTTGAGTAGATGAGTGGCATGATCATTATTTTTTCCTCAGAAGAACAACTCAAAAGGCAGGGTGAAGGGTGAACTAGAATGTGGAAGAGAAGAAAATCTGGGTAACACAGCAGTGGAGATGGGGGCGGGGAAGAATAAAGGGGCATGCCAAGGTAGAATTGAGAGGATTCAATAGCCAAACAGATAGACGGGAATTTGGGAAAGAACAAGGTGGCAGGAACTCAGAGCTCCTGTTTGCAACCAGGGGTGAAAGATGTGGTCATTAACTGACATCGGCAACAGGTGAAGAGAAAAGGAAGGGAGAGGGAGAATTTGCCTTGCTGAATTCCAGATACTTCTCCCTCTCATGGTTCTTACCTGAATTGTTAAGAGTGTAGGATTTCAACTACAAAATGATATTTTTAAGGACAAATGAGCAAATTTTAAAACACACAAGAATTAAGACATTAAAGAATTACCGTTAATTTTGTTGAGTGTGCTCATAGTACTATGGTTATATTTTTAAAAAACAGTCCTTCTCTGTTAGAAATGCATATGATAGTATTTACAGGTGAAATGATATGATGTCTGGGTTTCCTTCCAAATACTTCAGCAGCGAAAACAAAAAATGTGAGGGGGGGGAGAGTTTTGGATGAAATAGGAATTCTAGAAAGTTGGTAAATGAAGAAGCTCTAAATCCTGATTCCCCCTGACCTAGCCATGTTACACACGTAAAAGTTTTTTAACCTCTGTAATATGTCACTTCTTCTCCTGTAAAATGGGAATTTTGATTTCTAATTTTCAAATTTTTGAGGGATCAAAATATTGTGGTGACTGTAAACATAGTGCCTGGCACAGAACAACTTCCCAATAAATGTGGTTATTGTCACTTTTTATTTCACAGCACCTGACACAGCCCTAGGAGTGCAACAGCCAGGACGAAATATTGTTGGGGCTAGGATGGTGGTACCCTGAATGACAGCACTGGTCTGGGGCAATGTTCCCTGTGGAGGCCTTGCCCTTAAAACAGCCTTGATATCCTGGGGAAACAAGTAGGACCCCGACCCTCAAAGGGGACATTGAGGGCACAAAACATCAGGATGAGCAAAGAAAATTCTCCCACGGTTTGGAGCAGGTAAGACTGGTGGTAGGAATATGAAAGGTAAGTGGTACTCATCTGAAATTTGGTTGCCAGGAGCACAGAAGTCCTCCCTTTCTCAACAGACAGTCCTTTCCTGGCAGGCAGGGATTCAAGAAGGTAGACTTGAAGATGAAACAAGCAATATGAGCTTCAGAATTGTTTCCTGGCCCCCAGAGAAGAGGCTAGAAATCCCCACATTTAAAATGAGGGGTTGTCCTCTTCCTTTCAAAAAAGGCCTCAGATCGGCCAGAGAAGAGAAGAATATAGATAGCACCTGGGGGAGAGAGCCAGGTGTGGGCATCAGAATGCAGCCTGCTCTAATATGCTGCTGTCACCTATTTATCCTTTTAATGCCTATGGGCCTTAAGTTGTAATATTACTAGCAATAGTTAACACTTAACTAAACTCTTACTGTATACCAGAGACAATTCCAAGCACTGTACAAATGTTACCTCCCAAACGCTCCATGAGTTAGATCTTGTGATAAACAGGAACAGTTATTTATCTTGCTCAAATTGACAAAGCTAGAAAGTACCTAGATTTGAAGTCTAGCTGTGGAGTGCCACTCAATTAGTCAGTTGTCTCAGTGGTAATATAAGTACTGACCCTGTGGAGTCTGACAATTCTCAAAGTGTATCCACACATGGTGTGGGGGGAATATAAAAGAAACAAGTTTGGCCATAGTTAACAAAAGTTGAATCTGATCCATGGGGGTTCACTGTATGATTCTACTTCGTAGATTTAAAATTTGTCTTTACCAAAAAATTTAAAATTAAAGTCCTGATACCTGGGCCCACAATATGCCAGAAGTGATATGGATAGTCGACCAACAGTCCTCAGAAGTCCCCACTCTATCTAACCTCTTAAACCCCCAAACCAGAGGTTTGGCCCCAACATGCAAGGGAAAAGCACACAAGAAAAGAGGGAATCAGCCAAACTGGCCACCACATTATAACCAAACCCAAGATCTTTGCTACAAAGCAGAGTGGGCACCTGCCACATGATAAACCCTGGAACAGCTCCCAGAAAACAAACCTGCACCCATTCAAAAAACTGCAGATGAATCACTCTGGCCTATATGCAGTTCAGAGTGAGGCAATCCACTATTACTAGAGGACAAAACCTCCCTCGCCCCTGTAAAAAACTCAGGGACTCCAGACTCAAGACACTCCCCCAGACCCCTTAAGGATATTCTGACAACGTCAGAGCGTGATCACGCTCTCCTCCACTTATTCTCCACCCCCAATGGAACAAACCAAGGCATGTTAAGGCCTGAGATGCCGTCCCTCCCACCCATGCCCAAACAAGAGTTAAGGCATATCCAGCCCCACCCCAAAAAGTAAAACATAAATAAAAACAAAAACCTTGGCATTCAGGATCAGCCCTAGATTTCCGGAACCACTCGGAAATGCAAGACCCAAGTAAAGGCTCCCTCGCCTAAAAACACCCAGGGATATAAGGCCCTAGCCACGTCCCTACTCCCAGCAAGGAGGATGTTGCTCTATTTAGCCCTGGCTGAACTCATCCCCACAGCCCAAATAAACCCCAGGGATGCACGACTTGGGGCCGCTCTCCCTATTCGGAAATTATTTGGCCCATAATAATCCCACCACCGTCAAAAAAGAAATTAGAATTCCAGATCATTGTTAACCCAGCTAGGAAAGGAAAGTCCCCGTAGCGCCCAGAAATTCAGCGATTCTCGGCTTTCTGGCCGGGTCTCACCCCATTGCCCCGCCCCAGACGCTCTCCTCGAGCCGCGCCCCCTCCTCTAAAACCCAAACGGGCACCACCTGCCGGCCTGCGCCGCCCGCACAGCCCCACCAGCCACACTCTACCCTGGATCCTAACCTAGGCTCCGCCTTTGCCGACTATACATGCCCCACGGGAAGGGACATCCTGGGGCCAAGGACCCATGTAGGCCTCGCTCACCACAGCCAGCAACACCGGTCCCTCCAGCCATCGGCCGCCGATCTGCGCCAGAACTTCAGAACTACAGTTCCCAGAGTCCTCGCAGGCTCCGGCTCCCATTGGCCGTCGGGAAGCTGCTTCTCGGCCTTGCAACTGTCCTGTTAATTTAACAGGACAGTGGCTACTGCAGCGACAGCCTCCCATCTCTTTTCTTAAAATACCGATGCTGAAAACAGGTCCTGCTTTCCAAGTGAAGTATCTATCCTCTCAGCCCGTTATTTAGAGAGACTACCCTCCCCAGAAGCCTCTGCGGCGGCTTCCACAAACACTTCCGGATCCCGGCGAAGATATTTCCGTTTGGCCAATCTAGGGGGTGAAGCGCTGTGGTTAGCAGGAGTGCTTTCAGTTCACGTTTTCGTTTCTTGGTCTAGCTAAATTCCCTAGGCTAAGGCTCCATAACATACACATCACCTTACGTGGACACCATCTAGGTTTGACTTCCTGCTTTCCTCGCACCCCTGTGGTCATCTCTATTTTACTTGCAGGTGGGGGAGACAGATGGACAAAGCCATCTCCCAAAGTCTCGGTTGTGCTCTTACCCTCAACTCCATTGCACTCCTTGGGGTGCCTTGTGGTCCGTTTCCAGTTGTCGAAGTTCACAAAGTTAGTGACAAACTCTTGTTACTGAAAGTTCGCATTTATCCTTGAGGCCTCATCAGAAAAATGAGAACAAATGGTTTGAGGAAAAGGAAAGAGGAGTTCTATTAACTTGCAGGCAAATGAGGATGATGGAGACTCTTGTCGGAAATGCCATCGTCCTAATAATAAGCAGAAATACAGAGCTTTTAAAGGGATTTCAGCTTCAGTCAATTGCTGTTCAACTACAATTGGTAACCTTGATGGCCCTGTCTCCTCTGAAGACAATCCAGTGACCTCCACCCAGGACCTCCCTCTGCCAAGTCTAGGCTGAGCCATCTCCTGTAGCACAAAGAACAAAAGACATTCCTCTGCCCCTCCCCACTGCTGGTCTGAGACAGAGAGGCAGGTTTTAGTTCTCAAAAAGGAGTGGAGGATGTTTTAAAGAGAAAATATTTTTTTTCAGGCCATTCCCTCTGTTACACCTTCCAGTTCTTGGAGGGTGGAAGCCTCCCTCAGGCTGGAGTCTGGCTCTGGGGCCTATTATGAAAGGTTCTAGTTAAGAACTGGGCTGTGCTTCTTCTACCTTCTGCAACATGCCAGTTGGGGTTCGGCAAAGCAGGCCTAATTCAGCTCGTGGGGAGAGCATTTAAATCATAATGGTAACTAAAAATTAAATTGAATTTTCCCTGTTGCCAAAAGGGAAATAGACCTGTTCTCCCTCCCTTAAGAGTATTTCCATGAAGAATCTATTTGCAAATCACAATGCCATTGTACAGGAAGGTCTATCCAGAACAATTTGACAAAAAAAGAAAAAAAAGAAAAAAAGGCCATCCAAATTGGAAAGAAAGACATAAAAACTATCTTCTTTTCATCTTCACATATTCACAGATTATATGATCTTGAATGTAGTAAACCTTGTATTTCTATAACTCACAATGAATAATTTGAAAACAAAATTAAGAAAATAATTCCATTTACAATAGCATCAAAAAGAATAACATACTTAAGAATAAATTTAACCAAGGAGGCACAAGACTTATATTAATACACTGAAAATTACAAAATGTTGCTGACAAAAATTTTTAAAAGATCTAAATAAAGAAAACTATGACATGTGTTCATGTATTAGAAGATTTAATATTGTTAAGATGGTAAGATTCCCCAAAGCAGTCATCTACAAATTCAATGTTATCCCTGTCAAAATTCCAATGGCCTTTTTACATAAATGGAAAATCTGATTCTAAAATTCATATGAACTATCAAGGGACCCTGAATAGCCAAGACAATTTTGAAAAAGAAGAACAAAGTTGGAGGACTAACTTTTCCTAACTTCAAAACTTAATACAAAGCTTTGGTAATCAAAAAGTGTGGTACTGGCATAAGAACATAAAGCCAATGAATAGAATTGAGAGTTCAGAAATAAACCCATACAGAAGTGGTCTATTGATTTTCAACAAGGGTGCCAAGACCATTTAATGGGGAAAGAATGGTCTCTTCAATAAATAGTGCTGGGACAACTGGATAACCACATGCAAAAGAGTGAAGTTAAACCTCTTCCTCCCACTATATACAAAAATTAACTCAAAATGGATCAAGACCTAAATATAAAAGCTAAAATTTTTAGAAGAAAACATAGGGGTAAATCTTCATGACCTTGCATCTGGAAACAGTTTCTTAGATATGACATGAAAAGCACAAGCAACAACAGAAAAAAATAAATTAGAATTTATTAAAATTTAAAATTTTGTACATCAGTGTCTGAAGTGTCTATCATAAGAGTGAAAAGGCACCCCACAGATTGAGAGAAAGTATATGCAAATCATGTAGGACTCTAGTATCCAGAATATATAAAGAAGTCTTACAACTCAATAACAAAAGACAAATGACCTAATTTTTCTAATAGAATAGGCAAAAGGGCTGGGCACAGTGGTTCATGCCTGTAATCCTAGCACTCTGGGAGGACAAGGTGGGAGGGTCACTTGAGTTCAGGAGTTCGAGACCAGCCTGAGCAAAACTAAGACCCCATCTCTACCAAAAATGGAAAAATTAGCCAGGCATGGTGGCAGGTGCCTGTAGTACCAGCTACTCAGGAGGCTGAGGCAGGAGGATCGCTTGAGCCCAGGAGTTTGAGGTTATAGTGAGCTATGATGATGCCACTGCACTCTACCCAGGGCAACAGAGTGACATTGTGTCTCAAAAAAGAAAGAAAGAATAAGTTAGAATTCTGTACTTTTGAATACTTTTGTATACTTTGGATTATTTTTGAAATGCAAAAGATTCTTTTCAGAACAATGAGTGATTCTGAGTTGTTTTCACAAACTTGGATTTTCCTTAGTTCTCTCTAACTGGCAATAAGAAGGATCTTTTAAGAGCAATATGTGAGTATGAGCTCATTTGTGTGAACACTGCTTTTGATTCATTATAATTCACCCAAATAGAAATGAGAAATCTTTTGAGTACTTATTAAAGTTTACTAAGAACAATATGTGATTTTGAAATATTTTTCTCATATAATGTTTCTATTTGTTCTTAGCACTCAGAATAGTTATGGTGAGGGTATATTTGTCACCTTTTTTGATCAGATAAAGCAACTTTCATCTCAGTTTATTCTTTTTTTCTTTTTTTCTTTTTTTTTGCAGCAGAATCTTTTTCTGGATCATCTCGGTTTATTCTAACAAGTAATAAAAAATTGAGTAAAATGTGTGAGCTGTGTGTACTAACACTGCTTTTTTTAAAAAATAAAACAATGTATATAATATTGAACTTTTTAACACTTGGATTGCTTACTTTTACAAATACTGCCTTGATTCATGTATACACATAAACACAAACACACACACGATATACATACATACGCATTCTATTGGTTCTCTCTGGAGAACCCTGACTAATACAGGAAGAATGATAGATTATGAGCTTATTTGACATAAACAGCTTAGTTTCATCTAACTATGCTATAACTCACGATGAGACATTTCATTTGCATTGTCCCTGAACCTGGACACGGACCTTAGTTGGAAGTGTGGCTTGCTGCCTGTTTTCAGTTATTCTGCCTAGTTTCATATATATTTAATCTAATTCACCATAGGATGTTACTTTAGATATGAATGTATGATTCTGACATTATTGTCACTTAAATTGCTTAGATTCATCCTAATTTGTTATAAGTCACAAAAAATAAGGAAACTTAGAGCAATGTGTGGTTATAAGCTTCTTTTCTCTAATACTCCTTAGATTCATGTAATTTGGCTCTAAGTCATGTACATTGCTCTATCTTACCATTGCACTGCATAAGAGGGGAATGTCTGGTTGAGGAGTGGGGAATCTTTTCACGTTGGAAGGCTAAATTAATTTAGCTGTAATCAAATAAGGCAGCAATCAAGAAACTTCAGGTAGATATACTTAAAATGTACATTATTTTGGAAAAATCTAACTACTAGGTACTTAATAATTTCAAAAATGAAAACTATTTGTTAATTTTAAAGTTAACTAACCTTTTAATGACTTGTTGTGTCTGCTTTTTGTTGGAAAGCATTTGAATATTTGGTTGCAGCACAGTCAGCAGTTTCAGTTGATCCTCTAGATGGGTATCAGTCATTTGTGACCTTAAAGGTGTCTTGATTTGGGTTAGGTAGGAGAATGAAGATTCACAGCAATAAGTGGTTGAAAAGCAATAAAGCATTTTTGGGGCAAGTTGCCAAAGCCATGGGTATTCTACTGCATTTTTCCATATTTCAATTGGATCTTTCTTAGCATCAGTGACTTTAAAATGTCATCTACTAACAGCTCAATCAATTCCATCTGTAGTTCTTTAGGTGACCTGGTGGTATCAATTAGGTGAGGCTGAAATGCTAATTTGAGTGTGATGTCATGATTCTCAAAGTCAGTGAATCTTTCATTGTATTCTCCAATTAATAGGTCTATAACAGCTGCATATTCTTCAAATGATTTGCATATATCATCCTGCCCATCAGTGACCTTTGCTAACTGGTGAAAATGTTCATCCAAAATTTCCTTTTGAAGAAGTGTTTTGAAAAAAAGATAGCTTTTTCAAAATGCTTGGAATTTTTTGCCACGTGTCATATGTATAGTTAGTTTTACCTTGCAAGGAAATATTCAAGTCATTTTAATTTAACACGGTATCACACAGAAATGCTGCGTTCCTATAGAAATCTTCTTTCAATAATTCACATTGCTGATTCTATTCTTCATAAAACTTAACTATCTCTTCTCACAGAGATAAAATTTTGGTTGACACCTGTCCCTGCGATAGCCAACGCATTTTGAAATGATATGGCAAATCCACACTGAATACCTCATCCTTCAACTTTAGCATGTTATGAGGATGTCGTGTTGCATTTGCAGGAATATAGTTAACAATATTTATAACTTGTTGCAAAGTGTCACTTAAAATAGTAGCTTTAGCACAGAGATTTTGTTGATGCAAGACACAATGAAAAGAAATAACAATTCTGACATCATGGTATTTTTGAAGATGATGACTACTTCTGAGCTAGTTTTCACTAAAGCTGCTTAGACTTAATGTAATTTGAGATTGTGTATTTGCAATATATATGCACATTTATGAAGCTTATAAATTTCATTTATAATGGATGAGTGACCTTGAGGTTGATTTCACATACACTGCCTAATTTAGACTAGCTACACTCTAATTCTCCCTTAAGAAGTTACAGTTACTTTCGAGGACAATGTCTGATTCTGAGCTCATTCTCATTAATATACTGCTTAATTTTGACTAGGTAAGGCTCCAACTCACCAACTCACCTTAAGTAGAAAGGGAACCAGTGGGAAACTGATTTGGGAAGGTTACTGGTCAGCTCTGGCCCCAGAAACTCAGGCATCTCCTGAAAAGCACTTGTGAACATGGGGATTTGTCTTCTAAGAGAAAAGTGGGAACTTAGTGTATGGGGTAAGTGGCAGATACTTGGCCTCTGGAAGGGAATACTGGGGACAGATACTAGAAGCATAGGTTAGCCCTGAGACTCTGAAGCAAAAACCAGGGACTTAGCTACTGGAGGGAGTTGCAAGGAGGTAGCTTCTGGGCTGGGAAGTGGATTTTGAGTTTCTGATGCAAGTGGTATGGACTTAGTCTCTAGAACCTTACACTCAGCTTCTAGAAAGGTAAGTGTGGACTTAGCTCTTGCAACAAGCAATGAGGACAAAGCTTCTGGATGGAGAAGTGAGAATTTAGCCTCTGGTAAGGGAAATGAGAACATAATCTCTGAGGTGAATGATGGGGACTTAGCCTCTGGCACTGAAATCCAGACCCAGCCTCTGGAAGGAGAAAAGTGGACTTAGCCTCTGGGGCAGATGGTGGAACATTGCATATGGGACGAGCACTGGGAACTCAGTCATTGCAGTCGAAATCAGGGCACAGACTCTGGCGCAGGAAGTGGAAACTTAACCTCTGGGGTGAACAGTGGGGCTTATCCTCGAGTCAAGTGGGGACTCAGCATCAGGAAGGGGTATTGTGAGCCCAGCAGTGGGTTCTTATCCTCTGTAGAGAGAAACAGGGGTATACCCTCTGGGGTGAGAGGTAGAGCCTGTCTATAGCACAAAACCCAGACTCAGCGTCTGGAGGGAGAAGTGTGGGCCTCACCTGTGGGGAGAGCTCTGGGGACAGAGATTCCAGATTTAGAAGCAGAGATTCATACTCGGGTGTGGACAGTGCATGTAACCTCTGATGCAAGAAACAACCTCTGCAGCCAGAATTGGGGCACAGCCTCTGGAAAGAGAAGTGTGGACCTAGCCAATGGGGCACATGGTGGAGACTTAACCTCTGGATGGAGAAGTGGGGTCCTAGTCTCTGGTGTGGGAAATGGGAATTTAACTCTGAAATGGGAGACGGGGTCTTAGCTTCTGGAGCCGAAATCTGGACTCAGATTCTGGAGGGAAAATCAGGGACATAGTTGCTGATGGTTTCAGTCAAAACCAATACAATAGTTGGGAAAAAAGGGTCCTTTGTGCCAGGCCTGAGGAGCCTCCCTGGTGAGTGAGGGAAGCAGGAAATTTTGAGCTGAATGTGTATTTCTGAGGTCGTGTGCACATGTAAAGTTTGCAAAGCATTTACGAAGTTTACAAGGTTTGTTTGAAATGAATGAGTGATTTTGACTTTGATTTCACATAAACTCTTAGATACACTCGAAGTTACTCTAAAAAGGTCCTTTGAGAATGCTTGAGTCTGCACTTGTTTTAATGTCAACTTTTACATGTGAATTATCTCTATCCTTAGCGATATAAGAAGTGTCATTCGAAATGAATGAGTGATTTTTGAGCTTGATTTCATCTAAAATGCCTAGTATTGCCTAGATTGATTCTAATTCCCCACAAGTTAAGTTAAGGACACATTCCTTAATACTGCTTTGATTTGTCTGAATTGGTTCTAACTCATTTTATTTGCTTTCTCACCATTAGAAGTTTCCTTGGAGAGGAATGTCTGATTCTTAGCTTGTTTACAAACACACTCTTTGTATACATACGGTTTAGTTACAGCTTCATTTTCTTTAACTCAACATAGTAAGGTGCTTTGCGTTACCTTAAATACAATGTGACACTGTTTTTATTTAACCTACTTAATTTGCTCTAACTAGAACTAAAATGGTACTTTTGAGGTGACTGTGTTTCCCAGCTTATTTGCACGTATAAAATTTATACAGCACTTACAGAGCTCATGCATTTTATTTTAAATGAGTGATTTTGAACTTGATTTTGCATAGACATGATTTGTTCTAATTTCCCATATGAAGTTGAGTTTAGGAATACTTACTTAGAATTTATCTTCATTTGCTCTAACTTGCAATAAGATATTACTTATTTCGAGACGTGTCTTTCTGAGCTAGCTTGTTAGCATGCCTTTCTGAGCCAAAATGCTCTAGCTCACAAGTCTTTATAACTTACTTTCAATTTTACCATTAATTGCTTAGTTATATTTATATTTGCTCTAACTCACAGTGAGAAGTTACTTTTGAGATCGAAGTATGATTCTGAGCCTCTTAAATTACACAGCTTAGGTTCATCTAAAGTTGCTCTAACTCACAGCAAATGCTTACTCTGGCAAAGCGCGTGTGATTTTGAGGTTGTTTCACATATACTGGCTAGTGTCCACGGAGTCCCCACTTGCTCCCGCGAGGCCGAAGTGCTTGTTCTGGCCCAGACGGTGCCCCAGGTGTCTGCGCCCGCGGCTAAATCGCTGGGTTTGCCGCAATGCCAAGCCCGACGTGGCCGACAGGGGGTGCCCGACCGGACCGCAGGACCGACGCGGGCGAGGGAGCTTCCCGGCCCTCGATTCTTCTCTCCAGACCGCAACTCGATCCCCGCTGCCCCCTCGGGAGCTTAGTCCCCGCCTGTCCCTCCCGAGCTCAGGCCCCCAGCTTTCCTCAAGAGGTGAGGCCCCGAAGTTTTCACCCTAGAAATGGAATCCGGAATCTTTGGCCCAAGGTCTTAGTCCCGTCCTTCCGCTCCGGAGACTAAGTGGTGACTTACCCGTCGCCAAGTCTCCGCGTGCTCCCAGCGCCCCCCAGAGGCTGAGTCCCCACCCCGCGCTCGGAGTCTCGACCGGATGCAGCAGAGGATGAGCCTGGATTGCTCTGGGGACTCAGTGCCAGGCGATGCTGCCAGCCGCTGAGTCCCTATTTCCACACACTCACACACACCCCGCAGAGGCTGAGTCCCCGCTTGTCGCCCAGAAGCGAAGTCCCCGCCTTTCACCTCAGTGGCCCTAGAGTCTCAACTTACACAGGCTTCCAAGGGGAAGTGCGGGGCAAACAGCGGGGATGGAAAGCGGCTGCAGCTGAGGCCTGGGTCCTCCGTGGGGTCCAGAGGCCTCTTGGGGAAAAGTTGGTGGGGAGGAGCGGCGGTGTCGGGGACACAGGACAATGAAGCCCCAAACCCCGTGCACCCTCTGTGCAGCCCGCTCTGTTCTCCCTGCTTCTGGTCTTAGAGGGACTTGCGCACATGTGGCTAAGGACGTTCACCAGAGGAGTGTCACCACAAAGACAAAAGTAAATTGTAATCACAGTCAGCACCAAATTAGTGAAACAGTCACCTCTGAAAACCAGAGACAGATGTTGTGTGAATATTCCAAAAAACAGAAGTGTATGCTTTTAACAGGGTGAATTTTATAGTATGTTCATTGTACTTCCATAAAGCTGTCTTTAAGAACAAATAGGCCAGTCACGGTGGCTTTCGCCTGTAATCCTAGCACTCTGCGAGGCAGAGGCAGGATTGCTTGAGCTCAGGAATTGAAGACCAGCCTGAGCAAGAGTGAGACTCCATCTCTACAAAAAATAGAAAAATTAGCCAGGCGTGGTGGTGCACACGTATAGTCCCGGCTACTCCGGAGGCTGAGGCAGGAGGATTGCTTGAGCCCAGGAGTCTGAGGCTGCAGTGAGCTATGATGATGCCACTGCACTCTAACCAGGGTGACAGAGTGAGACTCTGTCTCAAAAAAAAAAGAAAGAAAAAAAATTGACTGGACCCCAGATCCTCTGTCCCACTCCTGCAAATTCAGAGTTGGCTTCTGAAGAGGCTGACAAAGTGGGAAGCTCTGGGCTGAGGGATAGTAGACATAGCCAGGCTGGAGGTGGCGCAGCTGACAAGGCAAGACCACCTCTCTTCCACTACTTGGCCATGTCTCAGTGAGGAGCTCTGTGGCAGGGGCACAGTGGAGCAGAAGAAAGGAGCTCGTCCATGCCCTGGCAACAGTGGGGCCCAGATGCACCACAGACTCAGGCAGCAAGTCAAGGAGCAAAGTGACAGTGAGCAGAAATTCCACAGAGCCCTCTCCTAACTCTTCAGGGCATTGGGGTTCCGGTTATGGCCATATTAACTCACTCAATCCCCAAAGGGCCCTTGTAGGAGTCAGAGCAGAATTACCTCCCCCCAACAGCTAAAGAAACAGAGGCACAGAAATCTTCAGTAACTTGCTGATGGTGGCGGGGGCCGAAAAGGGATTGTCATCTGTCTGATTCAGCTGACACCTATAAATAGGGGTTGATTTTATTTGTTTACCACATTTGTGTTGAGGAGCATTCCAGTTGTTAACTGTCCTCATCCCATATGGGCAGAAGTAACAGAGCCTCTGAATCCTGGCTACCTGGTCTCTTTCCCTGACTCTGCCTCCTGGAGTCATGGGGAGAAGCAGAGAAATAACAAACCATGACCCATGGTCACCAGCTGGCTGCAGTTTTCCTCATGGGCTGTCAGGTCATGTCTCTCAGTCTGTCTGGCTTACATCTGGCGGTAATCGTCCCCTGTCTTGGGAGAAATGGGTGCACCCCTTAGGCCTCAGATACCTGGATGTGGGTTTAATTTCCTTCCTAAAAGTCTAGAACGGCAGAGATAGCCTGAGCAATTTTTCACAAACAAGACCCCCTCTGCCCACCTTCAGTGCTGATCCAGAAAGGTGGAGGAACTAAGCTCTGCCAAAGGAGCCTTAGAAAAACTGTTCATAATGAATGCCACAAAGCTTGCGGGGACACGTTGCTACCGTCCAGATCCCATGGCCTCTCTCCTGCCCTGTACCACAAGCCACCCCAGCACCGAGCCCTCGGGTGTGGGTTAGTAGGTGGAGGGCAGTGTGCTCGAGATAGCACAGCTCACGTTATCCAGCTAGGGTGTTACCTGGCCGTAACCAGATCCTGCGCATTGTGCTGGTTTACAACATTCTGTGAGTGACACTGAATGTTTTGTAAGCAGATACCCATAGCTAATTATGCAGATATACGAATATACTTTTAATTGGGGAGAGAAATTAACAAGATGGCCCAAGAAGCTTCACCATTAAAAAGGGGTTTTGTGACAAAAGCGCCACTGGATTTGGACATCCTGCAACTTTTGGATGAGACTGCATGTTGTTTTTATTGCCATTGTATTGAATTTTAGGGTTTTATTTGTCTCTGATCAAACCACATCCGTGAAACAATTAGAACAGAATTTACCGTCCTTACCTCTAGCAATAGGAACATCCACCATCCTGATAAAACAGAAGAGCACATCACTCCGATGTTATTCCTCTTCACAACAATGTTCACGTTGAGCTGAATGTCCAATAAATGTAATTCAAACATTAATTAGCTAAAGCTTTGTGTTAAGAAGAATGAAGAAAGAGAAAAAGAATATTTCATGAAAAGCTAAAGGGCACGTTTTTGTGCCACCTTTTTCTTAAAAGTTGCAAATGTGTCAAATCAAGAGGTTTCACATTAAAGACACATTGAAACCACCACAAAGAAAAGACAAAACTCCAGGGCAGAGCAGGACAGAATCTTCCCAGAGGCTTGAATGCTCTCCTGGGACACCAGGGCCCAGCTGGCAGTTATTTAGGGCTCTAGCTCATTCTCTGAGAAGAATCGTTGCTGTACGGTCCTAGATCTCCCCCAAACAAGGGCATGTTTATCTTCTAACGGGACTTCCCAGTGTCTCATATACACTATCTCCTCTTTCTCTGAAAGAAATCTACCACCTACCCCAGGGCAAGTACACTCCCTGGCTGGACAGCTAGAGAGCTCTGCTGGGAAACATCATTCCAAGTCATATTGGAAAGTGTTGGGTGGCCAGTGTGCCCAGGGTCTGCCACACAACCTGAGGACAGAAGCCTTCAGAGTCATGCCCCAGGCAAAGAGGGTAGGGGTAGCAAAGGCTATGGAAAATAATAGTACCCAGAGTGATAATGCAAATGCCACTAGCAGATTGAAATGGCTTGGGCTGAAACAGACAGGCAGACCGGGTGGGAGCTCTCAGGGCCCTGGGTAGCATAGCATTGAGTGTGAGTTTTACTGGAGAACATGGGGTTCCAGAGGACGGTTTCCAGCAGGAGAGAGATGAGGTCAGATGTCTCCCCTGGGGGCTGCCCTGACTGTCATGTAGTAGAGGCACTGAAGGCAGGGCCAACAGCCAGGTGCCTGGGTGGAAGGCAAACACAGGAACCTTTAGGAAGGGGGATATGATGTGGTCTAGATTTTCCCAAGAGGTCAGAAGAATGTAGGGAATAAAAACCTGAGCTCTGGAGTGAGAGCAGCTAACAGGGCTGAGCCCCATCTCCAGGGACTGCTGGGATGCATTACTCATCTCAGCCTCAGTTTCCTCATCTGTAGAGAAAGATAATAAGGCTGTCTTCCTCAAAGAGTTGTTTCTTTCTTTCTTTCATTCTTTTTTTTTTTTTTTTTTGAGACAGAATCTCACTCTGTTGCCTGGGCTAGAGTGCCATGGCATCAGCCTAGCTCACAGCAACCTCAAACTCCTGGGCTCAAGCGATCCTACTGCCTCAGCCTCCCGAATAGCTGGGACTACAGGCATGTGCCACCATGCCTGGCTAATTTTTTCTATATATTTTTAGTTGTCCAGCTAATTTCTTTCTTTTTTTTTTTTTTTTTTTTGAGACAGAGTCTCACTCTCTTGCCTGGGGCGAGTGCCGTGGCATCAGCCTAGCTCACAGCAACCTCAAACTCCTGGGCTCAAGCGATCCTACTGCCTCTGCCTCCCAAGTAGCTGGGACTACAAGCATGAGCCACCATGCCCGGCTAATTTTTTCTATATATATTTTTAGCTGTCCAATTAATTTCTTTCTATTTTTGGTAGAGACGGGGTCTCGCTCGTGCTCAGGCTGGTCTCGAACTCCTGAGCTCAGAACGATCCGCCCACCTCGGCCTCCCAGAGTGCTAGGATTACAGGCGTGAGCCACCGTGCCCGGCCTTTCATTTTTTTTTTTTTTTAAATGCCCATAATGACATTGGGCTAAGGGTATGGGCAGCAGGCTGAAAAGAGAGGACCCAGGTCCACTGTGGCTGTTCAGGGTAGAGCCATGGGGCAGGGACTGATGAGAAAGAGGAAAACATTTGGAGATAGACTCAAGAGAAATGGTTTCTAGCCCTGGCTTTGCCAGCAGTGAGCATTTGAGCATGGGAAGTCTCATAACCTCCCTACCCAGCCTACCCTGCAAGGACTCCATGAGATGAGATGGCAACTATATTCATGCACTCTGTAACGTTCTAGGAAATCGGCCCCACCAGCTTGAGGGTGGCCCCAGAAGGGCCTTCTGCCTGTGTCCTCCCAAAGCTACTCCTACTAAAGGCGAAGTGTTTCTCAGCTGGCCTACCAAGAATTGCTGAACACTGAGGTGTTAGTTCTACATGCAACAAAATACCTCTTTTTTTTCTTCTGCCTAGGTCTATGACTTGGCTGTGCTGAGCAGAAGGGAGGTAGGAAACGTACACTTTGAAAGTGTAGCAAGCCTTTCAGCAGACTGAATTCAATTTTGGATACAAATGTCAAGGAAAAGCTCCCTTGGCTCCCCGCTCCTTGCTTACCCAGGCGTGGTGCGATGCTCCATTGAAAAGCCGGCTGATCTCTCCAGGGCCGGGCTGATAATGATCCGGGGGGAGCAAAGGGAGGCCCGCTGAGCAGGAGGAGGAATGACCTTCGGAGAACGCCTCGGAAAGACTCTGCCAGGCCCTCTGCACACCCTAGACAGAGGGCAAGAGCCAGGAGAGCTGCTGTGTCCCAGCTGTGCCCGAACAAACTGTGTGTGTAGCCCCTTCCCTCAGCTTAGGCGTGGTTTTCCTGGTCCATAAAATGAAGGAACAGATTGATCATCTCTAAGGCCTTTTCTTTCCAATATTTTATAATTCTGGCATTTGGAGCATCTACAGATGCTGGAGAGGAACACCAGCAAAGAGTGTATGATAAAAATTGGGAGGGGAATTTGGTATTAGCTTTCAAATGTTTTAATGGGCATACCCTTTGGCCCAGAAGTGTCCATTCTTGAAATGTATTCTATGAAAATTCTAGCACAAGTATGCAAACATGGATGTTTATAACTGCAAAACATCAAAAACAATTTATATGCCCATTAGGAGGGAAATGGTTAAATAAATCTGCCACACAACCATTATAAAGAATGCAAATCCCTATGTACTGAAAAGGAAAAATACCTAAAATATAACTTTCATTGAAAAATTAGATTGTTGAATAAAATATCTAGTATGATCACATATTTTCTGAAATAAAATTGAGATATGTGTAATATCATATTTGTCAAATTATATATTTACATGGAGATACGTAGAGAACAAGTTGAGAAGATTCCACATCAGACTTCTAAGAGTGGTTCCCTCTAGAGCTGCATAGTTCAGTAGGGTAGCCGCAAGCCACAGGCAGCTGCTGAGTACTCAGAATGTGGCTGCTGAAACTGAGGTACTGAATTTTTAATTTATTTAATTGTAATTCATATGTATTTTAAAAACTGGCACTTGACTCAGTTATCAGAAAACTTTTAAGTATGTTTGCAACAACTTGAGTATACATACCTACTTTTTTAATGTTTTATGAAATGTAAATACAGATCAAGTACTTCCAATGAAATTTTAGCATCCAAATTGAGATGTGTTGTTAAGTGTAAAATATACACCAGATGTAGAAGACCTAGTACAAAAAAATGAAAATGCTCAATAATAATTTTATATCATTAAAAACAATGTTAATTACATGTTGAAATAATATTTTGGATCCATTGATTTAAATAAAATATGTAATTAAAATTAATTACACTTGTTTCTTTTTACTTTTTTAATGTGGCTACTAGAAAATTTTAAATTACATATGTGGCTCATGTTATTAATACACTGTCATTAGACAGTGCCACTGTTGGGAGTATAGAGGAAGGAGATAGACTTTAACTCTCTACTTTATATACTTTTGTATTGTTTGACTTTGTTATGGTAAGCATGGGTTACTTTCATAATTTACAAAGAACAATAAAGAATTTTAAATTGTTAAAAAGTTAACTTCTGTGATATATTTTGATATACTAAGAGAATTATTGGAACAAAATATTCCCTCTAATTTATTTCTTTTGTGACGGTGTGTCAGGGTCTGAAATAAATGTTTTGCCATCAGTTTTTTATAAAATGGAACTTTCACTCTGGTGTCTCTGTGATTTACCAGCAGTTTCTAATTGCCTGACCCTTTTTTTGATTACTGCTATCCTCAACAAGGATACCTCTGCCTGACAGCCATCCCAGCTGTGTTGGAAAGGGATTGTTTCTCAGAGAGTAGGAGTTAAGCCCAGGACAGTTAGAAGAAAAAGAAAGAAAGAAAAGATAAATAACCCTTAAAGAAATCTCCCCTCTTCTCTCTAGTTCCCTCCTTCCCCCATATCATGATTCCCCAAAGCTTTAGGATCTACAGTTCTAGGCTGAACTTCCTACCTTACTAAATGACAAGGCCAGGATGTTAACATTCCCCACACAGACACGTCTGTATTCTACATAAAGATGTCTGTGCTACACATAAACACGTTACGGCTTTAACAATATCACTTTCAAAGGAGCACTAATCCTCTGAAGTCATCGAATCAGAAAACATTTGCTTCTCAGTGTCTTGTGTCTGAACTGTGTGTGTGAGACAGGCAGAGAGAAGGAAGGAGGGAAGGAGGGAGGGATGGAGGGAGGAAAGGAGGAAGAAAGAGAAAGAGATTGCTCTTTATAAAACCCTGCTTTGCACAGACAGTTTTTAAAATTGTCCCTTTGGTTTCTTACTTGTTATGGTGTCAATCTCTTACACTATTTGCTCTCTGCTTAAAACGTGGATTATGATCTTTCTATACAAACTTACAGATACACAGATGGCTCAAATCAGCATTTTGGGTATGAAGTGACGGAGCTTGAATGGATGGCACAGGGTGAGTTAGAGAAAAAAATCAGCTGCAGTTCTTATAAAGCTAAGGAAATAGCTGTGTCATCGCTCCCCTAAACCCTGTGCTACCCGTATCACAACTGCCCTCTCCCTAGATCATAGTCGCCTGTTTTTATTTGTCTTCCTTGCTAGACTGGGCACTCTGTAAGACACCTCTAGCCCCAGCACCTAGCTCAGGGTCTGGCAAATAGTAGGCTCTTAATCAAAGTTTGTTGATTACTCCATGGAAGAAAGAATGAAGGCATGAACAGACCTACCCTTCTAGAGTCAGCCATTATCTAAAACATTAGTAAAATTAGAGTTTCATTTCAAAGATGGGCTTGTAAAATTTTCCATCTTGTTAGCATTATCATTCATTCAACATATATTTATTAAATGCCGACTGGGGGGACTCTAAACTGACTAAACAAAGGTTAATTTAAACACATACACACACAGTCCCTGCCCTCGTGGAGTTTGCCATCTGGGGAGAGCAGGAAAGCAGGGGTCAGAGATAAATAAATTAAATAAAAAATTATAAATTATAATGAATTCTCCCATGGATACGATCAGGGAATGGTGCTAGAGAATAGAAGGGCTCCACCAATTTAGCCAATGTATCTCTTCTTTGAGGAAGTGACATTTAAGCTGAAGTACAGAGAAGGAGGAGTCAACTATTAAACTATTTATAAAGCAAATGCGGAGCGGGAGCAGTGGCAGTGTCCTCTGCCTTTGTGACTCGCTGCTGAAATGTGCTATGAAATTCGAACCTGACTTCATTCTTTTGGGTTTTAGAGCCCATGCTATTTGCATGCCTGGCTGAGTGTCACCGTCTGTAGGAGCCCATGTGTTCAGAGTTTAAAGAGGGTGACTTCCCTTATTTGAAGGGCACGTGAGTATTAGGGGATGCTGCGAGAGCGGTGGAGGCCATGGCAGCAGTGGGCTGGTGAATTCCACTTGCTTCTCGGCAAAGCTGTCTCATATCTCTTCACGTGAGCCTCTGTACTTCCCATCTGCTCTCACTGTTCAATTTCTGCTTTAAATACACATTTCTGTTGACAGTAATTACATGTGGTGGGGGTTCTGGGGATTCACAAGGAAGAGAACTCTTACTTTTCACCGTATACTCCTTGCTCCCTTTGGGTATTTTTAACTATCGACATTTTATAAGTTATATTATAAAACCAGTAAATAAAAATGGTAAACTACCTATGCAGTTTAACATGTTTAACATGCCACCCTGTGACCATTACTGAGAATTAGTTTTCTTTTCTTTTTCTGATTACTTTTAAAATTTATTATTTATTTATTTATTATGGATACATAATGGATGTACATATTTTCAGGGCACATGTGATAACTGAATACATTCATATAATTTGTAAAGGTCAAATCAGTGTAATAGGAGATCCATCACGTTAAAATTGTGTCTTTTTTTTATGCTAGAAACATTTGAATTATTCTCTTCTGGTTATTTTGAAACGTACAACAGGTTGTAAACTGCAGTCACCCTACTGATCTATCGAACACTAGGACTTATTTCTTCCATCTAGCTGAATACTTGTGCCCATTGATCAAAATCTCTTTATCTTCTTTTTCTGATTGTTAATGCAATACAGTACAAGCTTCACACAATCAGATTTGCAAAGCTAAGGAAAGAATAAAAAAAATTCACTGTAAACTTAATCACCCAGAGATTGCCACTAATGATATTTCGGTGTATTTCTTTCCTAATGCCTTAAAAAAAAATGGGATCGAATTCTCCATGTTAATTTATAACTTGCTTTTTAATTCAACATATGTAGGCACCTTTCCATGGCAATAAAATGCTGAGCTTTTGAATGGGTGTATCATAACTTATGTTAACCAGTTCCCTTTCGGTGGACATGTAGGTTGAGATTTTCACTATATAATTAACTTTTAATCAAAATATTTATGAATTTTATGTGTCTGTCACCATCCAGAGGTTTCACCTGATTCCTCAATATTCGACAAACAACAGTGATTCTTACTTGGTCATGAAAAAATAAGATTTTCTTTGCAAGTACATAGGTAAATAATTCAAGCAATGTTCTATTGGATACAAATCTGATATATGAATATCCTAACTGACCAAATCAAATTCAGAATTGTTTCATAACTTCACAAAAGAATTTAAATAGCAAATTTCACTCGAGTATCAGCTTCCTGGAAGGTTGGGGGTGGGAGGTGGGGAGCGATGTCTCTGAAATACCTAACGCTTCACTTTAAGACTAGCTCATGTTTGCTGGGGGAGAACGGCTGTGGCTGGAGTTCACTACTTTGATCACAGCTGTTACCATGTGACACGGGTCAGGTAGGTGAGGAGTAAGGTAAGAAGCAGAGTTCCAGGCACCCAGGAATCAGAAGTGGGGAGGCTGGGAAGATGCTGGCTGTCAGAAGCCCTCTCCTGCCAGGGCTTGGAAAAGGGAAACTCAACAGATTACTCCCCAACAAAACAGACAGGCTTGGCCATCTTCCTTCTAGATCAGCCTGTCTGTCTTCAAGCCCGCAAAAATACGCAAAGATTTGTCCCACCCTCAAACCTGACATTTCCCTTAGTTACAATCCAGCGATTTCCAAAGAGACTCTATTTTCTGTTTCTTTTCAGCTGTAGCAACCTGCTCTCCTAAATAGCTTCTTTATCTGGTGCGGTAATTATGGTCTGTGACTAACAGCTGCGGTTCACGAACAAGTTTTACCGTTTGGGTCAGTAGTTCTTGGTCTTTTCTGAATGGCAACTCCCCCAGCTGATATCAGCATTAAGAGAGACACCCCTTCTTCGGCACTCCCGGTTGGTACTCACTAGCGCAGTTTACTGTTGGAGGCTTCTATTTGCCCGTTATAAACGAGGTCACACTTTTATTAAGGTTTTGAGCTCAGACATCTAACACCACAACATGTTTCTAGATGTTGGTATTACTAGTGATTTAAATTTTTCCTTTGAGTTTTTTTTATATTCCAAAGGGTCTACAAACAGCATTGTATATTTAAAAAATGCCTTTTCAAAAAGAAATTCATACCTATAAAACTTTTAGAAGAAAACACAGGAGAAAATCTGCAGGATCTAGGGTTTGAGGAAGAAAGAGTTATTAGACACAACACCAAAAAGCACAATCTATTTTTAAAAAATCAGTAAACTAGACTTTATCACAATTAAAAAACAATTTTGCTCTGGGAAAGACCTTGTTAAAAGGATGAAGAGACAAGCTACAGACTGAGAGAAAATATTTGCAAACCACACATTCTGACAAAGGACTCGTATCTACAAAATATAAAGAACTCTTAAAATTCAACAATGAAAACAAACTAATTAGAAAATGGACAAAAGATATGAAGAGATTTCAGTGAAGGGTACCGGATGGCAGATAAGCACATGAAAAGATATTCAACGTCACTACCATTAAGGAAATACAAATTAAGATCATGAGGTGGTATCATAGCACACCTGTTAGAGCAGCTAAATTAAAATATAGTGGGCTGGGCACAGTGGCTCATGCCTGTAATCCCAGCACTTTGAGAGGTTGAGGCAGAAGGATCACTGGAGGCCAGGAGTTCAAGACCAGCCTGGGTAATATAATGAGACTCTATCTCTACAAAAAATAATAAAAATTTAGGCAGATGTGGTGGTGCATGCCTGTAGTCCCAGCTACTCAAGAGGCTGAGGCAGGAAGTCCAGGAGTTTGAGGTTGCTGTGAGCTATGAAGATACCACAGCACTCTAGCCTGGGTGACAGAGAGAGACTCTATCTCAAAA
>CAUYSK010018940.1:0-11033 GCA_963575035.1 Avahi laniger
AGCTGGGACTACAGGCATGCGCCACCATGCCCGGCTAGTTTTTTCTATAAATTTTTAGTTGCCCAATTAATTTCTTTCTATTTTTAGTAGAGACAGGGTCTCGCTCTTGCTCAGGCTGGTTTCGAACTCCTGAGCTCAAACAATCCGCCTGCCTCGGCCTCCCAGAGTGCTAGGATTACAGGCGTGAGCCACCGCGCACAGCCGTCATTTCAGTTTTTAATGATGAATGGAGCTGTGGCCCAAAGCAACGATCGTTTATTATTTCTCACTATTCTGGTGAGTGGGCTGGGCTGTTCCTCTGCCGGTTGTGACTGGAGTCCCTGCTGGAAAGTCCAAGGTGGCCTTCCGTCCTCTGGTAGGCCAGAGGGGCTTCGTTATATAGCATCCAGAGTTTTCTAAGAGAATCAAGGTGGAAGCCTCCAACTTCCTGATCTTTGGGAGTCCGAGTCACTCCTGCCCCCTTCTAATGTCCAAAGTGAGTGACAAAACCAGCATAGCCTTGGGGGAGCAGTGGACGGGGAGAGCAAACAGACCCCAGCTCTGGAGGAGCTGAGCAAATGGCAGAGACACGTTGCAAAGTGCTGTGCATACTAGGATGAGAGGAATGTGTGGCCTTCAAACAACCTACTGCAGTTCGCATCCATCAACATAACTTTTGTTTTTAACAGACTTTCTTCTTAAAAGCAGTTTTAGGTTCGTGGCAGAAGGTACACAGATTTCCTATATACCTCCTACCCCAACACGTGCACGGCCTCCGCCATTATCAACATCCCCCACCAGAGCGGCACATTGCTTACAATTGATGAGCCTACACTGGCACGTCATTAGCACCCAGAGTCCACAGGTCACATTAGGATTCACTCTTGGTGTTGTACATTCTGTGGGTTGCGACAAATGTATAATGACACGTATCTACCATTACAGTATCATACAGAGTAATTTCACTGCCCTGAAAGTCCTTTGTGCCCCGCCTGCTCATCCCTCCCTCCCCCCAAGCCCTGGCGACCACTAATCTTGTTATTGTCTCCATATTGCATAGTGTCTTCTACAGTAGTTGGAATCATGCAATGTGTAGCCTTTTCAGATTGGCTCCTTTCGCTTAGCAATATGCATTTAAGTTTCCTCTGGCTCTTTTCACGGCTTGATAGCTCATTTCTTTTTAGTGCTGAAAAATATTCCCTTATCTGGATGGATCACAGTTTGTTTACCCATTCACCTCCTGAAGGACATCTTGGTTGCTTCCAAGTTTTGGCAATTATGAATAAAGCCTCTATAAACATCCGTGTGCAGATTTTTGTGTGGGCCTAAGTTTGCAACTCCTTTGGGTAAATACCAAGTTGTGCAACGTAACTTTTAATATGAGCTATTATGCTTGCAATGGCCACACACGATTCCTGGTTTGGACTTAGGATGAACACTTCGAATGCTTGATGTCATTAGGGAGAGACTTCGTTAGCACAGGTAAACATTTAACATTTCTTATCATCATGTAAAATTTTTGCAACAGTTGAAGATATATTTAAAGAATCTGGCAGCTCTGGCTTTTGTGGACAAATGGAATGTTGAAATTTCTTATGGTAATGTGAATGGATTTTGATCCGAATATATCTTTTCCTGTCACACATTTCAAAACAAAGATGAAGGTCTAATTTGCACAAGGCATGTGCATTATGAGAGCAGCCACCCCGCAGTTGGCTTGGGTACCATAAAACTGCACATCAGTCACAAAGGGATAGAGCAGCAGTCCCCAACCTTTTTGGCACCAGGAACTGGTTTCATGGAAGACAATTTTTCCATGGGGGTGAAGGGGAATGGTTTTGGGATGATTCGAATGCATTACATTTATTGTGCACTTTATTTCTATTATTATTATATTGCAATATATAACGAAATAATTATACAACTCACCATAATGCAGAATCAGTGGGAGCCCTGAGCTTGTTTTCCTACAACTAATGCCCCTGCTGATCTGACAGGAGGCGGAGCCCAGGTGGTGATGCGATTGATGGGGAGCGGCTATAAATACAGATGTAGCTTACCTCATTTGTCTGCAGCTCTCCTCCCGCTGTGCGGTCCAGTTCCTAACAGGCCACAAAACAGTACCAGTCCAAGACCCAGGGAGGGGGGAAGGTGGGTTAGGGACTGCAGGGATAGAGGATCTGATCCATGTGGAGCCAGTGTTTCAAGGTTCCCAGGTCACCTGTCCCCATCACGCTCTATCAGTGACGCCTTGGTCTGCCTTGAGCCTTTGGGCACCTGGAAGAGCCCCCTGCACCCAGCAGTTCTGTGAACCCTTGTCCACCATGGGTCCACGATGGGACAGGGCACTGAAATAGTGTCTAATGGCAGAGTCTCCTTGGCCATGCTTGCTGGCAGTTAGTTGTCACTCATGCTCATCACCAGTGGGGACTGTGGGATACACAGCCAGACTCCATCACACTGGGGCACCCTCTGAAGCAAATGGAAGCAACTATTCCAGGGACTCAGCCCTGCCACTGTGAGGACTGGGGAGATCACCGTCTCAGAGCTCCCCTAAAGTCATTTTCACACTATGACAGCTGTCATTGGAACTATAGGTGATCTAGTCATGCACTGCTATGACCATTATTCCTTTTCTCTCTTGTTTTTAAAAGATATTTGAAATACAACTTTATTCTGAGTCTAAGCGAAAGGAATGGGAAAGATAGTAAAAAACCAAATTTCGCCACTGAATATGGCGATGTGGCTGTAGCAGTCTTGCAGTTGAAATTCAAGAAGGAAACAACTGCATTCCAAAACTGCTAAATATGCAGGTCTAAAAAATGAAAGTGTTTTTTTTTTTGAACTGCCACATTCACTCCGAAACCCATTCATCTCAGCTTCATCCTCAGCTCCATCAAAGGTGAAGCCGGAGTACTGGGAGCTGCGCGATAAAGCAGCAAGCACGGGGCACCGCTGCCCGGACAACACAGTTGCTATAAAGCCAGACTTCCGGCGCTGGGCTGAGCTCCATTTGCTCACCGTCCTCACCCAGCAGGGCAGCTGTCTGAGCAACCTCAAGGTCATGCTCATATCTCACTGCCGAAGCCGGGCCTACGACAGGCTCTCATGAGGCAAGAGCAGGCAGGGCGACAAACTCCAAACCGGGCTCTCCATTTTGCTTTCTAGCAAGCCAAAGCCCCAGTGGAAAACACACAAACTATCTTTTATCCGCTCTCACACCACAACAATCAACACTTGAAGACTTCAGTGACCCCAAAATATGTGGGGTTTCTCCCCACTAGCAAGCAATCAGTTCTGCAGCAGACATTGGGTGGATGTCCTCCAATTTAATTCCGACGCTATCTACCTGGAGGTAGCATCAGATGCCACAGGTTGAGGGCTCTGTCCTACAAGGCCGCCCCCCGCCAATTCAGATGCCAATCACAAGCCCCAAGTTGCTTCACCTGTGCTGTACGTAGGAGTTCCCACAACCCCCTCTTTGGATTCAATTAATTTGCTAGAGCGGCTCATAGAACTCAGGGAAACATGTTTACTAGTTTATTATAAAGGACATTATAAAGGATACAAATGAAGAAGTGTTTAGGGTGAGGCATGTGGGAAGGGACGCGGAGCTTCCATGCCCTGTCCAAGTGCACCGCCCTCCAGAAACCGCCGTGTGTTCAGCTACCCAGAAGCTCCCTGAACCCAGTCCTTTCGGGCTTTTTTGGAGACTTCCTTACACAGGCATGGCTGATTAAACCACTGGCCATTGGGGATCAACTCAGCCTTCAGCCCCTCCCCCAGAGTTTGAGGGTCCGGGCTGAAAGTCCCAACTCTCTAATCCTGTCTTGGTCTTTCCTGTGACCAGTGTCATCCTGAAGCTACCCAGGGGCTGCCAGCGCTCACTCCACTTGTTAGCATGCAAAGGACATCACTTTGGAGATTCTAAGGATTTGGGGAGTTCTATGCCAGGAAATGGGTTGAAGACCAAATACATATTTTACAATATCACCCAAAGGAAGGGCTTTTCAAAGTTGTAGTTACTTCTAGCAGAAATGTTATAGTACTGGAGATTTTTCTTTCTGTGGAACATGACAGATTTTGTCTGAACTTTCCTTCGCATGAATCCCTCTTTGCTGCCACACGGCATGATGAGGATGTTTTCACATACTGTCCTGGTACCAGATTTCTATGCCAATTAGGCACATTCTTATAACACTCGATGTAATATCCAATGTAATTATGGCACATTGGGCTTAAATATTGTGATGTTATGCTACATGTATTGGTTTTCCTCCACAGTTCCTGGCTTATAATTCCCATAGCCCTTGTTATTTACTTTCTTTTTTTTAAATAGGATCTCACTCTGTCATCCAAGCTGGAGTACAGTGGCATCATCATAGCTCACTGCAGCTTTGAACTCCTGGGCTCAAGCGATCCTCCTGCCTCAGCCTCCCGAGTAGCTGGGACTACAGGCGCACACCACAATGCCAAGCTAATTTTTTTTATTTTTATTTTATTTATTTATTTATTTTGAGACAGAGTCTCACTCTGTCACCCTGGGTAGAGTGCCGTGGTGTCAGCCTAGCTCACAGCAACCTCAAACTCCTGGGCTCAAGCCATCCTCTTGCCTCAGCCTCCCTAGTAGCTGGGACTACAGGCATGTGCCACAATGCCCGGCTAATTTTTTCTATATATTTTTAGTTGTCCAGCTAATTTCTTTCTATTTTTAGTAGAGACTGGGTCTCACTCTTGCTCAGGCTGGTCTCAAACTCCTGACCTCGAGCGATCCTCCTGCCTCGGCCTCCCAGAGTGTTAGGATTACAGGCGTGAGCCACTGCTCCCAGCCTTTTTTTTATTTTTAGTAGAGACGGGGTCTCACTCTTGCTCAGACTGGTCTCGAACTCCTGAGCTCAAGTAATCCTCCCACTTTGGCCTTCCAGAGTGCTAGGACTACAGGTATGAGCCACTGTGCCTGGCTGACAACCAGCTCTCGTGGGAACTAAGAGCATGAACTCACTCATTACAGTGAGGAGGGCACCAAGCCATTCATGAGGAATCTACATCCATGACCCAAACACCTCCCACTGGGCTCTGCCTCAAACATCAGGGATCAGATTTCAACATGAGAGTTGAGGGGTCAAATATCCAAACCACAGCACTACAGAAATTAAAATATACTCTAATCTCCCCCCATCTTTCTGTCATGAAGCTGGCCATAAAAAAATTCTCTGACCTACTTGTCTAATTGTAGATGTGAAAGTTAATCATACAAACTGGGTCATTCTTGTCACACCCAACTAAAATAGAGTCAAGAGGTCGGGGGGAAAAAAGCACTCAGGGTATATAACATTGCTCCAAAAATGTAATTTTCTGCCAGCCTGGCTGCTGAAACTGCCTGCTGTAACCTGAAACCAGTTTTATCTAATAGCTTTTGAAACAACTTGTTGCAAGTTTCAGACTAGTTGTATCCACTGCCATCTCTCACCAAACAGAACTTGCTGGCTCCCCAAAACCTTCCTAGTGCCAGTGAACTTTCTTGAAGAGCAACACATAACATTTGTGCTTTTTATGAAACCTCTATATCTTCTCTGTGTTCTTCAGACATACCAAAGAACAGCTAGCCTACCTGTATGCCCCAAATTGTAATGATTTCTTCCAAAATAAAATATTTTAGTTTCAGAGATTCATCTCAATATGTTATTTGACTTTGACACAGGTCCTAAGACCCCCATTTCAGAAGGGGTCCTGCCCCAAACACAGGAGGAAGGAATGCTGCACAGAGAGGCCAAGAAGAATCTGGACAGACAGGCCTTGCTGGGTTTAGATCATATTCTTTTTGTCCAATCACATTTCTATACAGTTGTCCATGACAGAAGTCTCCATAAAAGGCCAGGAAAATGGAGTATGGAGAGCTTCCAGACAGCTGAACTCATGGAGGCTTACAGGAAGGTGAACAAGAACTCATCCACATGCTGGGACCCTTCCAGACCTCGCCCTGTGTATCTATTCATCTGGCTGTTGATTCGCTCCCTTTGAAATATCCTTTATAATAAAGTGGTAAATGTGTTTCCTTGAGTTATGTGAGCCATTCTAACAAATTAATCAAGTCTAAAGAGGGGGTCATGGGAACCGCAACTTTAAGCTGGTCAGTCAGACGTTCCAGAGGCCTGGACATGCAAGTGGTGTCTGGAGCAGGGGCAGGCTTGTGGGACTGAGCCCTCGACCTGTGGGATCTGATGCTACTTCCACATAGACAGCATCAGAATTGAATTGGATTACAAGACGCCCAGCTGGTGTCCACTGCAGAATTGATAGCTTGCTTGTTGGTGGGGAGAAATCCCTACACGTTTGGTCACAGAAATCGTCTACGTTGATTATTGTGGTGTGAGAACAGAGAAATACGAAATACAGTTTGTTTTTTCTACACAGATATAATAACCATCCCTCAGTCCACCAAATGTCCCCTAACCAGCTGTTTCTCATACATTGAACCAAATAGTTTCTCTGTTGTTGTGGAACACAAGGCCTGGATGGACCTCAACACCGATACAAGTTTGAACTGAACTTGGGGTTCTCCTTGGGCAACCATGATGATATTTATTCTAGAAACATCCCATCTGACTGTGAGTGCTAAGACCATTATTCTTGCATTCATGTTAAAATGATAGCATCCTCCATCTGTGCACCCCCTTGTAAAAGGCAACAGTCTACAAGATCACCCTCACTTTTGACACCAATTGCAGAGTTCAGGTGTCTCCAAGATCACCCTCAGGTTTGGTAATCCACTAGAGGGACTCACAGGACTCAGTGAAAGGTGCTATACCCACAGTTCCATATTATTGCAGTGAAGGATGCAGATTAAAGTCTGCCAGGTGGGGGAGACACAGGGGAAGAGTCCAAGAGAGGCCCAAACACAGAGCTTCCAGTTGTCCTCTCCCAGTGGAGTCACGACAGCATTTACTCCTCCTGGGCAACTAAGTGTGACAGTTTGTATGGAGTATTGCCAACAAGGGAAGTCACCCTGAGCTCTGGTGTCCAGGGTTTTTACTGGGGCTCACTCACGGAGCCATGGCTGGCTGCTCACCCTCTGGAAGCTGAGCTCATACCATATGACCCAAAGCCACCACCAATGTGATTTGTATCACATTGTTAGACTATCTGGCATGGCCGAGGCCCCCAGGGAAACAAATACACTCTTATCAGGCACCACATTCTAAGCGTTTAGAGATCACTTCCCAGGAGTCAGGGGCCAAGGGCGGGCCTTTCTTTGGGCGAGGTTCCGTTCTCTACAGCCCTCACTCCATTCTTCCTCTCTCCCCCTTTATACATACGGGGTTTGAGAGTCAACGAAGGGACCTCAGTAGTCCCCTGTGCAGGGTGTCCACAACTTTGTGTCCAGAGTGCCACGTGGCAGAGGCTGGTCACGTGGCTGTTCTCCTGGAGAGCCAGGGAGAACAGCACAGGGGCATATGCAGAGTGTGGCAGGTTTGGGCCGCTAGGGGGCTCGGGATCCCTCCACAACCTGGCCAACCAGGGCGTGTCAGAGGTCCCATGCCTGCTCCCTGGAGTGTGAGGGGAAAACTGACGCGGCAGGGACAGAGGGAGGGGCCTGAGCGGGTCCATGCTAAGTTGCCTGTGGCACTGATCACTGCCCCTGCCCAAGTCCAAGCTGGACCCTGAACTTCAGGCAGAATAAAACTTTCCACCACCACCCTCTGGGAGGCCTGGCATCTTGGAGATTACGTGTGTCTCTGGGAAGGATGGCTGTATCCAGAATGTGGGACAGAAACAAATGATAAAGATTTGGGGTGGCCAGGCATGGTAACCCCTGCTTGTAATCCTAGCACTTTGGGAGGCCAAGGCAGGAGGATCGCTTGAGCTCAGAAGTTGAAGACCAGCCTGGGCAATAGTGAGACCCCATCTCTACAAAAAAATTTAAAAAAACAGCTGGGTGTGGTGGTGCCACCTGTAGTCCCAGCTACTCAGGAGGCTGAGACAGGAGGATCACTTGAGCCCAGGAGTTTGAGGCTGCAGTGAGCTACGCTGACACTATTGTACTCTAGCCAGGGTGACAGAGCAAGACTCTGTCTCAAAGAAAAAAAAAAAAAGAAAGAATTTGGGCCCCATAAACCTACCTATTATTTTTTTTTTTTTTTTTTGAGACAGAGTCTCACTGTGTTGCCCGGGCTAGAGTGCTGTGGCGTCAGCCTAGCTCACAGCAACCTCAAACTCCTAGGCTCAAGTGATCCTCCTGCCTCAGCCTCCCGAGTAGCTGGGACTACAGGCATGCACCACCATGGCCGGCTAATTTTTTTTTTCTATGTATTTTTAGTTGTCCAATTAATTTCTTTCTATTTTTAGTAGAGACTGGGTCTCCCTCTTGCGCAGGCTGGTCTCGAACTCCTGAGCTCAAACAATCCGCCCGCCTTGGCCTCCCAGACTGCTAGGATTACAGGCGTGAGCCACCGCACCGGCCAACCTACCTATTCTTAAAAGTAGGTGATAGAATCGGGCATGGTGGCACGTGAGTGTAGTCCCACCTACTCAGGAGGCTGAGGAGGGAGGATCCCTTGAGTTCAAGGAGTTCAAGTCCAGCCTGGGCAACATAGCAAAATCATGTATCTTTAAAAAAAAAAAAGTAGGCGATAGATTGCAAAAATGGCCACAATTCCACTTGTCTGAGATACCTGGAATAGCCGAATTCATAGAGACAGAAAGTAGAATAGAAGTCAGTTTGGGAAGATAAATGAGTTCTTGTGATGGATGATGGTAATGTTTGCACAACAATATGAATGCACTTAATGCCACCTAACTGTACATGTAAAAATAGTTAAAATGGCACAAGTTATGTTATGTATATTGTACCATAATAAAACTCTTGAAGAAAAAAATGCAATATTTACAAATTATATTATTTACAATAAATACCCTTCCTGTACCCACAACTCCTTTTCAGTGCAGGGTAGCTCCTCCCATCAAGAGTCGTAGCCCTTGAACCTGGGCTGGCCTTGGGACTAGCTTCGATCAATTGAATACTTAATGTTGTATCTGGTCCAGGCCTGGATCTCAAAAGGCCTCGAGCATTTTTGCTGTTTCTGCTTGTTTTCCCGGAACCCCGCTGCCTCCTCTATGAACGAACCCAGGCTAGCCTGCTCGGGATGTGCTACCATGCAGCCTGACCAGCTGGGGCCACCCCAGACCAGCGTGTCCGCAGCCAACCTGGCAGATGCGCATGAGCCCAGTGCCTCAGCTGGGCTCCGCCCAGATTGCCAGCGGCAGAAATAGAAGTGAGATCAACAGCTGGTGTTTTAAGGTGCCACGCTTTGTGGTGGTTGGTTTTGCGGCCCAAGCCACCTGACTCAGAGCATGATGATGCAGGTAAATAAGGGCCTCGTTGGTAAAGAACCTAACCTTGAATTCTGGTTTCCCCCATAAGTTGGAGAGCTTGAAGGAGACTGGTTGCTAATGGTTTGGGGGAAACTTTTACAGTTGGCTGTTACGGTCGATGATGCTGAAAAAGGCTGGGATTTCTTGGAGGTCAAAGTTCCAGCCTTACTGGTTCTTGGACATTAGAATCCAGTGCAAAGGAGAGGCGGCGAGTCAGAGAGTGCAGGGCCGATGGTCGTGGGGACTTGTGGAAAGGAAGGGGGACAGGGCCAAGCTGGCCCTCCAAGGAGCCAGCCTGCAGCACCTCCCCCAGGCAGGCGGGGGGCCGGGGGCGGGGGCCACCGTGCTCTGCCTTGTGGGAGGGTCAGACGTGCCAAGATTAATGCTAAATGTGGAGATTCTTAGTGCTGGGTTTCACGCCTTCTGGCATTCAATACTAGCCTAGTTTTTAATAAAAAAACAGCACTATTTTGGTGCCATAAACCTATTTTTCACCATCTGGCATACCCTTATACCTCTTATGTTTCTTCTTCTAGACAGCACAACTAGAGAAGGACAGTATCATACATTCTAAGGGACAAGATACCCCTCTTCAGGTGACAACCAATTAACTTGGAACAACAGATTTAAGAAAAAAAACCACTTCTTTCTATAAATGTCAATAGAACGAAATAAAGAAGTTTAGCTCATAAAACATTAACATAAAAAAAGAAAGTCTGATTTTATTTATTTATTTATTTTCTGCATAACAGATGATGACAATCTTAAAATACTGAAAAGACTACAGAGGAAGAAAAATCATCATTTCTGTCTGAGAGAACAGTGACATAATGGCCCAAAGCTGTCCTCTGCAATTTCTTTGGGGGTCACAGGAAAGGAATGGAAGGCACTGAGGGGGGACCAACAGGAAAATTAGCTGAATTAGTAAAAATAATTCTCTTAGCAACAAGCTTTTAATAAATCTCTGGTAATTTTGTGATTCTATGAATTTTCTAGAGTATGTGTGCGCGTGCATGTGTGTGAGCACATGCATGGGGGTGGATCTAGATTTTGTGGTGCTTGAAGATTATACAATTTGGGAGAACCTTTCGGAAAAAAATAACACAAAACGTGAATGCAAAATTTGGCAGGAAAGGAATGCTTATTTAGAATCGGAAAGAAAACACAATTCATAACATTTTAAAATACCTCAAATTTTATCTAACTCAGAAATGAACAACATTTTGTTAACTGCTTGACAAACCTCAGTGGCACTTTTTCCCCTATAATTTTTGGCTGTATACTCTTTGATCACCTTTTCGTATGACAACAATTTTATAATATTTTCTAGCGAGAGGATAGAAAGACAATCTGATTTTTTCTTCTAGCGTGATTGATGGAAATTTGGTTTTTATTAATTTTTTCTTTCTTTTTCTCTCTCTCTCTCTTTTTTTTTTTGTCCTGGATTACAGATGGTTCTGCATGGTTTTTATCATTTATAATTCAGAAAACTATTTTTTGTAGAGATGCTCTTTTTTTATTATTTTATTTTATTTTTTATTATTTCAAGGTATTGTGAGGGTACAAACATTCTAGTTATACTTTATGTCTTTGCCTCACCCAAATGCAGGTTAAAGGCGTGCCCTTCCCTCCCTTTAGTGCTCCCCGTGTCCTTTAGTTGTAGATTTGCCCCCCATCCCCCT
>CAUYSK010018943.1:0-40364 GCA_963575035.1 Avahi laniger
CAGAAGCTTTTCAATTTAATCAGGTCCCATTTATTTTCTTTTGTTGTTGCTGTGATTGCCTTTGTGGTCTTCTTCATAAATTCTTTGCCTAGGCTGATATCTATAAGAGTTTTTCCAACCTCTTCTTCTAGAATTCTTATAGTTTTATGCCTTAGGTTTAAGTCTGTTATGCATCATGAATTAATTTTTGTGAGAGGTGAGAGGTGCAGATCTGGCCTTCATTTAAATCTCACTTTCCTACTAGAGACATTCCAGACTAACTTTAGTCGAAGTAGCTTCCTCTGCTCTGGGCCTTATAGTGCCTTTTTCCTTTCCTTTTCATAGGACATGTGTTATTCCCTGTAATTAATTCTTGGTATGTCTGCCTTTCTGCTATTCTGAAAGTTCTGTGACAGCCGAAATATCACTTGCCTTTGTCACTCTATTACTTAACAGATAATTAGATAATTAATTAATTAATTAAATCACATACTACTCTCCTTTATTCCAACTTTCATCCTGAAAATTCCTTGAGTGTTGATTTCCACTTTATTACTGAAATAAAATATCTGGAAGTTTTGGATTGAGTCACCACCTGGAACAATTATCCTGTTAAATATACCATGAATTACCTATTCTCATAACTTACTTGAAAGATGGGAATAATATGCATCATTTTTATGTGACTCTACATAAGGCAATTTTTCTTAACTGAGTGCTAAAATTAATATGGAAATCAAAATTCTAATGGTTAAGAAGACCTGTTTTATGATAGATGATGTGAGTAGCTTTCTACCTCTGATATCTGCAATTCTATTGCAAACTGAAATTGAATTGTTAGGAATTGTTCCTCTCACAATAACCCATGTAGGTGGCAAAAAGAAAGAAGAACAAAAAGAAAATAAACGTAAGATTTCTGGAGTTATGTAAGCTGGACAATTTATCTAGGGCCATTTGGGGACTCATTTCTATGTGAATAAAAGGTTTCTGAAAGAAAATTTTTAGACAATTAAAAAAATGCTTTATTGAAAATAAAAGTAATTGGTAGTTTTTTTTATCTCCAGTAATAGAAATGTAATGTGAGAAATAGATATTTAAATAAAATCCCAGGCATATTTTTAACTGATGATGGTATTTGGTAAAATAGACTATTTTGGTATTTTGTCTATTTTGGTAAAATAGACAAGCTTATTTTCTCTTCTTGCCCCTGAAAGATGAATATTCCTTGATGCTCCATCCTTCATCCTTTCTGGTAAGGTCTCTTTATTTCCATTGGAATGATTACAAGAATTATTTCTGGCCCCAGTGTCTGTATTTTTTCATGGTACTTCAGATGCAGTAAGTTTAAAACTGAATTGAAACATTTAACACTATTTTATTAAATAAATATTTTTCCTTTCCAAAACTGCTTCTCCTGTTGACATTTCTACTTTCGTAAATGGAATAATCATTCTCACAGTTACAAAACTTTAAATTAATTCTAGAACATTCTCCTCTCCAATCCTTACTTCACCATATTGTCAAGTTTTGTTGCTTCTCCTGAATTATTTCTGGACCCGTCCCTTCTATTAATGCCTTTGCCACCATTTAAGGGCTCTATATACCAGCATCTTGGGCTATTGTTCGAACTTCCCATGGTGTCTCTTCCCATCTTGTACACAAATGCCACATTAATCCTCTGAAAGTGAAGTTCTGATTACTTCACTCTTCCTTTTGCTCTGAAACCTTCGTTTCTTCTTGCATGATGGACATCATAAAATCTCCTCAACAGCCTTTTTAGGGACTTTTATGAACTGTCACAATCAACTGGCAGCAGCATCTGCAGTTTCCAGCTCTCCTGGAGCTTAAACACCAGCCAAACTAGTTTACCCACTATTCTCAAATATACAGTGACTTTGCTACCAAGCCTTTGCTAAGTTAACTCCTTCTACTTTTCTGGCCTATCAGAATCCTATTCTGTTCAACTACAGTTTCCTCTGGATGTCTTTCTTGGCTCCCCTCAGCCCATGACAATTGCTATTAAATATCAGAAGCCTGAAACATTGAAGAAGGTATTCTGCAGAATTTTTTTTTATTCTCACAATAATACTATAATGTAGATACTACTTTGCAAATTTCATTTTATTTAGTCAACTGGGAAACATTTGCTGGGTACCTAATACAGGCAGTCACGATGCTTATTGTTGGAAATGGAAAACCTTTGCAATCGTGGTATTTCCCCTGAATTAAAACTTAAGAGAGATTTAATAACTTGGCCCAAATCAGTAAACGGTAGAATTGAAACTGCCAAGGTTTCTCTAGATCCAAATAGTGTGCCTGTTCCATTGCAAGGGTGAAGAGAATTTGGCCTGTACATGGAAGAGCTTTTCCTAATTACTCAGCCTTTCCCTGCTCGCTTGATCTACTCTCCATTCGATTCTGGTACATTTAAAAATGTGTGTGTGTGTGTACGGTAGAGGGTGGGTGGAGGCTGAGAGTAATTGGACTGATTGGGAGAGTTAGAAAAACTTCCCAGATGTTTTTTAATATCTCATCCCTCTAGTTGACAACCACTATATTAAAAAATATATAGCTAATCTCTTGCATTATTCTCTATGTAATTGGTTTATATATTCCATGCATATTACACAGATTATGGTTTTTTGCTTCTCTAAGAAGGAAGGAAAGTCACAGTGATTGACTGAATACTGATATTTTGCTAAGCACTTTATGTATGTTATCTCCACATTCTGATGACAAGCACATCAGAGAGACATTTTTATCCCAATTTTGCACAGGAGGAACCAGAGACCCAGCTGGCAATAGGCAGAGATGGAATTTGAACCCAGTCTGTGTGTTCCTGGAGTCCTCCCTTTCATACCTCCTGGCCTCCTTGTCGGTTTTAGAATGTAGCCTCCTTAATGGTACAGACCACATTTTCCCTCTTACCCCTAAAGCACTTAATACAATGCCTTACACAGAATATGCTCTCTACGTGTATGTGTCAAAGGACTGAAGAACCAGGGCAGACCAGCAAACATTTCTTTGTTCAGGGAAATCAAATGAGCATCAATGTATAAAGCCCTTGAAGAATAAATAAGCCATCTGAAATTATAATGTCAGACACATTATTACATTTCACAGTTTTTCACAATTTGCACATTCCTATTGATCCGTGAAATAATTTAATTACATAGATTATTGCATTACGATATAGTTTGGTATTGCCATTTTCCCCAGCATGTTGTTGGATGGAGATAAATTCTTTCTCGAAAGGAAATATATTACAAAGGAGTCTAAATAAAGATGAAAGGATTTGCATTCAACTCTTCCATCCCCAGGATAGTACTGGCTAGTCCCCTCTAGCATCTTTTAATGATTTTGTCCAGAGCAGTTTTAAGTATTCTAAGTGAAGGAGCTTCAGTCAATTCTCAAGGAACACTATAAAGAAATTGAGATATTTAAAGGAAAACTGTTCTGCTAATCGTCCGTCCTTCCTTTCTTCCTCCCTTCCTGTCTTTCTTTCAACATATTCTAACATTGTCATCATTAGAACTCTGGAGGAAATCGAAATCTTAAAAATGCCTTTCTAATACATTTCATATTTACCTTTATATAAATCATAAATAGTAGAATAAAGTGAGTTTTTTCCTTTTTATTTAAGTAATTTTTTATCATTGTTGAAGTTTGGTCTCTTTAGACACTTTCTTATTTCCATTTATTATAGAAATACACTGTTTTGTGTAGTTTCTGATTTTATGAAAATATTGTCATATATTTAAATTTATCCTCATTTGAGGCACAGAGGGCTAACTATTGGACTTTCTGGTTTCCACTCATAGAAATACGATCGGATTACTTCAGCTCCAGTGGGGGTTGTAAGAACCGGTAGGGAAATAATGAAAAGGAAACCATCTTAACCTTGCAGGCGGAAGTAGCAGAGAACTTAGATTTCAAAATTTACATAGTTTATTTAATGCACGTTTGACAGTACATTTAAAGCAGTACATTTAAATGTCTCTCTTGTTGATAATTGTGATGAGAGAGGGTGGACACCTATTTATGCTTATCTCAGTGTCTCTCTGCCTCTAGATTTACTCTCTTCTCTGAACTTCCTGGTTCTCTCTGACTCATGATTTCTATACATTCATGGCTTTTGCTTACTTGCTTCTCTGTGTGTATGTGTGGGTTTTTTGTGTTTTTTTTGTTTTGTTTTGCTTTTTACTTCAGCCCATCCTGTTGCCTGTGTATTTCTCCGTGTCCATGAATGTCAGACCAGCCTATTTGTATTGATTTCATGTCAGACATGAATGCCAGATACAGAGACACAAGGGTAAAGAATTTTTTTCCAGCTGCTTGTGCAGGGTGAGGCTGGGAGTGTGTCCAGTACTGACAGTATTACACCTCCCTCCGCAAGTGGAATTTAGTATTATTTCAATATGACACATCGATCTCAGAAAAGCTGCATGATTTGTTCAGATCCACACAGCTGCTAGAGGCGGACTCAAATTTAGTGCACAGTTTTCCTGAAACTTACATTTAATGAATACAGCTATCTCACTTAGCGAAGCGATACTATGCGTATTTTTCTTGGTTTAACTTAATCTCCTAAATGCCCCTAATAAAATATTCATCTTGCTGATCTTCGATTTCTTTATTCATAAAATCAGAGCCTCATAGGGTCGTCGTGAGATTAAATGAGATGATGTATACAAAAGTGCTATTAGCTCAGTGCTAAGGGGCTAATGATTTATAACTATTGTTATTAGTCTCTGTAGTATCTGAAGTATATGCATATTTGTATCTTATAATGTATTCTTTTTTGACCAAAATTGTTCACCACTTTATTCTTTTTATTTTTTCAATTATTTTTTTTTTAAATACATTCTCCCATTTCTAAAACTCCTTTCAGATTACTAGTAGTGATGATAATAAGGATGAAGTTGAGGATGATGATAACAGCTAAGCTTTATTGAATAATAATCTGCTAAGCACTTTACTTACATTATGTTACTGACTTTTTATAGCATCCACTTAAGGTATTCACTACTGTTATCCTTATTTATTGATGAGGAAACCGAAGCTCAGAGTTGTTAAGTCACAAAGCATTGCAAGACCCAGATCTGTCTCACTTCAGTTCCAGAGGTTTTAACCAAGATGCTTGCTGAGATATTTATTATTTTCCTTTACCATTTTTGATAACAAGATCTATTCCTTAGCAGTCATGGGGCTCATAATCACCCCATCCCTATTTCTAATCATCATAGATACAGTGACCTGTTCCAAGAGATGTCTACTAGCCTGTGCCTGTCTAATTAATAATTCTCTTGGGTTTTAGTTTTTTGTTTTGCTTTGTTTTATTTTTACATGAATTTAGAAGACAAACTCCTTATGCCTCTGACTGCTAAGATTTCAGAATATCGAACCCACAACCTATAAATGGCCATGTTCCCAGTCTCGTGAATAAGTCAGTATGAGAATGAATAGACAGCAAAGGAGTGGAGCAGGGTGGCAAAAGACAGTCCCGATGGTTTCACATGCTTGGTTTCCGTTGTTTCTAAGCCCCACTTTTAAAAGCTTTGAGTAGGATTAGATTTATTAAGACATAGCATTCACCATTCTTTTAAAGCTAGGTCAAGTCTTGCCACTTGCCAGTTGGCTAATAAAATGAAGAGAAGTGGAGTATAAGATTCCACAATTTATAAGATGATAAAAATAATTACAATTTAAAAAGAAGTAGGCCAGGCATGGAGGCTCACACCTATTTATACCAGCACTTTGGGAAGCCAGGGTAGGACAATCACCAGAGGCCAGGAGTTTGAGACCAGCCTGGGCAATATAGTGAGACTCCATCTCTACAAAAATGAGTCAGGTGTAGCGACATGTACCTATAGTTCTAGCTACTCAGGAGGCTGAGGTGGAAGGATCACTCGAGCTCAGGAATTCAATGTTGCAGTGAACTATGACAGCACCACTGCACTCTTGCTCTGGGTGACACAGCAAGACTCTGTCTCTAAAAAGAAAAAAAAAAAAGAAAGAAAGAAACAAGCTAAAAGAAATTAAAATTAGCAGTATAAAAAAGGATTTAATGGGGAATTTAAAAAAATTAAAGTATAGAAAATGATTCTTTCATAATGATGTTAAATTAAATTTAGCCTGAAGCTGTCTCCTTATACATTTTAAGTTTAGCCTAAGGGTTTTCACATAGTGAACTGTAACACAAATGGGTGTGTAAGAAGACTGTAACAAGTAGCTGAGCTCATCCAGTCACCTGCAGCCAACTGTTCAAACCATGTTCAAATAAGGCAAATGCAAGCTGGCACGGTGACTCATGTCTATAATCCTAGCTACACTGGAGGATTGCCTGAGCCCAGGAATTTGAGACCAGCCTGGGCAGCATTGTGAGATCCTTATCTCTATATAAAATAAATAAATAAAAATTTTTAAAAAATCCAATCAGGGAAATGCATGCAGAGCTGTAACCAATCCAGCTGCTTCTGTAGCTCATTTCCATTTTCTGTACCTCACCTTTCTTTTTCTGTCTATACATGTTATCTGACCATGTGGCAGCCCCAGAGTCACTCTGAACTATTCTGGTTCTAGGGGCTTGCTCCCCGACTCAAGAATCCTTCTTTGCTCAATTAAACTCTGCTAAGCTTAATTTGTCTAAAGTTATTTTTTTAATGATGGTGAATTTTAGGAATGGAAAATGTATGATTTTGTGAATGAATATGCTTCATTCTATAAAAGGGTATTAGTTCATTTCAAGGTGATTACGGCTGGTACTAAACTTCAAATCTTATTCATTCATTCGTTTGTATATGTTCACTTACTCATTCACCAGCTGCTATTTATATGTCATGATACTTTGGCTTTGCTGCTACGTAGAATATAAAAATGAATATGACGTAATTCCTGTCCTCTTGGAACTCACAATCCAGTGATGGAAACAGATAATTATAGTATAATCCATCAGCCCTGTAGAAAAGGTGGTACTATAGGGGCACCAAAGACTAAGTGATTCTAATGAAAATTAAAACACTATGTCAAGCTAAACCTTTGTAAGAATGACATGAAAAATAAAAATTGTAAGTGCAAAGAGATTTAATAAATTTGACTCTGTAAATATAGCAAATAAAAAAAACAAAAGTAAACAACATTCTTTTAAAGAGTTGACCACACAAACGGCAGTGCACATAATGTATGAGGAACTCTCACATAGGATAGGAAACTAACAACAACATGGGCCAAAGGTCTACGTAAAGCTGTTCAAAGAAAAAGAAATACAAATGCCAATAAACACAAAAAGGCATAATACTATGCCTCATAGAAAAACAAAAATTAAGACAAGAATAAATAACTTTCAAATATTAGGTTGACAAAGATTAAAAAGATTATTAATACTGATTCCCTCTTGGTGAAGATATGAAAGTTTCACATACATTTGGGACATTGGCTCAAACTTTTTGGAGACCAATCTGGAAAAAGATATCGAAATTAGAGCTATAACTCAGCAAATATTTTATATTTGACACAGCATATATTTAAATTAAAAGATGATAATGACAATGTTATATGTAATACTATAATATTGGAGCCTACTTAAATATCTATTAACAGAGAACTGTTAATGTCATGTAGAAAACAGTAAACATGCATTTAAGTATACATGGGAATGTTTGTATAGACACAGACTGCATACCAAAATATTGTCAGTAGCCACCTCTGAGGAGTGGTTAGGGACATAGGCAAAATCTTAATTCTTACTTAGACATGGCTGTATAGTTTTCTCCATTTTTTTTAAAAAAAGAGCTTAAATTATTCATATATTGAAAATACAATAAAATGAAAAATATTTAAAATAAAAATTATTACAAAAGAGGAGACATAATGTGACTTTTCTATGAAGATGGTATCACTTGCTTTAGTTTTCTACTCAGCAAAACACAAAATCATTAAATGAAAAGTGGATGTATCCTGTAAAGTGGAGGAAATTTGTAGGGAGCTTTAATACGGAGTGGATGACAGAACAAAAATTATTCAGGAAATGGGAGAAATAGAAGAAAACAACTATTATAGATCCCAGTGCTTTGAAATTCCACATAATGCTGTTGGTGGTTTATACCTCCATCACTTGCAAAACTCTTGTTGTTTTGATATTTGTATTTTTTCCTAAGGTTTTCTACTTAAAATTGCTTTATTATTTAAACCCATAATAATGATGACAATAATAATTGTTATCAAATCCCACATTGAAATTCTACTTCAGTTTTTTACACTTTCTGTAATCTTTGGGATTACAGAAAGAAGCAGTTTATCAGGTCATCTGCTCATTCTCTTCTTCCCTATTCTATACCACAGTCCCTGCCGTTTGGTGTCATCTTTTAGTAAATGACTTAAACAATGGAGCTCTTCTTTCTCTTGTGGAATCAAACTATCAGATAACAGATTTAATTTTCTGGAATTATTTGTGATGTCCAGCTAAAATACAGCAGTCTGTAAATATAGCCCCTGACTTCTTTATGCCTTTCTTTATGATATTTGAAACTTCTCTTACTATAATTTTTTTTGTATTATTTGGATTTTTAAAATGGCTGTTTCATTTTTTTCTGCTTATGTTGTCATTTCTTGATTTAACTCATGAAATATGCCTTGCTAATTGAATTGGAAGTGTAACATTATGTAAACCATAATGAATTTTTGTAGAAAAAATAAATGCTAAATTAATTAATTCTATTGTGCCTAACTGCAGCATAGAAAAATGTTTGATTATAAATCCAGATTTTCAAGGCCTAGCATTTTTCCTAGTAATGCCTTCCTTTTGAAATGGGGTAGTCATTGAGAAGGAAAGGGTTCTCCACATTCTGACACATGCTTTAAAATTCACAGCCATTTCTCATACCTTAAAAAGCATTATGTGGGCTGTGTAAGGGAAAAGTGGGGGATGGGAAGCAGTCTCAATAGATTCTGCATTAGCTCATTAAATACTAAAATACCATTTCTATTTTACATAATTTAACATGGCAAACTATAAAAAAGGTGAAACCGGCAACCCCTAGGCATGCGTTTTAAAACATCCTCATTTAGATGCTAATTTTGATTCTAAGTGTATGACTGGCTTAAAAAAAAGCCATTAACAACGGACCAGATTACTTAAAAGGGATTATTAGGCAAATATGTGAGGGTGTTCTGATACCAAGTGGCCCCTTTTATGACCGAATACAACTACCCCAAGTAAAAAGGGATGGCGGTATTTGTTTTAATATGAAAGAGAGAAATCATACAATAGTTTTGGAAAAAGAGAAAAGTATATAATAATCACCTCAAACATAAATCATGCAGCTAAACAATAAGGTTACTTTTTCCCTAGTGCTAGAACAATGTGAGATACTATAACATTTATAGCATTTGGAAATAGGAGACATGGTTGGCTGGATAGAGCCTAATGTAATGGTAAAGTGAGCTAAAACAATAACAAAAAATATGTTTAATAATACCCTGGTTTTTGTGTTAAAAAATCCACCATGATGGAAAAAATCAAACATGGAAAATAACAGACAAGAGGGAGAGTATGTTATTGCCACTGGAGACTGAACTCCTGACGGGCGAAAATGATGCTATAGTAATATTAAAATGAAGCCTGTCAGACAAAAGAAATATACATAAATGTGTGCTACTGTGTAAGTAAATGAATGGTAGAGGATGGGTGGGTGGTTGTGTAAGTACATCACCGCCAAGCAATGCTGAACTGGCCTTGAATACGGTTCACAGCCAAACCATGCAAATTTCTCAATGAAAGGAGGACAAAGGAAGTTTGACCAACAAAGCTAAAACATGCAAACCTATAGAAACAGTCATATTTTACCTTTGAGCTTATCAGACAATTAACCTTTTTCATCTCCTAATTGGCTCCTTTGTGTTCAGTCTCTTATAGCTTGAAGTTCTTCTCCAAAAGGCGGCCAGGTTACAGTAGTTACCACGTATCTGCGGTTTCACTCTGCGGTTTCGGTTATTCATGGTCAACTGAACTCTGAAAACATTAAGATATTTCGTGAGAGACAGAAAAGAAAGAGCCCACATTCATGTGACTTTTATTACAATACATTCTTATAAGGGTTTTATTTTATTATTTGTTACTATTGTTAATCTCTTACTATGCCTAATTTAAAAATTAAACTTTATTATATTAATAGATATGTATGTATAGGAAAAAACAGAGTAGATATAGGGTTTGGTGCTGTCCATGGTTTCAGGCATCCACTGGGGGTCTTGGAATGTATCTCCTGTGGATAAGGAGGACTACTGTATTTTCTTAAATGGCTTTCTCGTGTTATTGCTAATTGTTTAATAGTTTGATACCTCTTATAAAGGAGGAAAAAACGATTTTCTTTCTACTTTTTATAGTTCTTCCTTGGGACAGAGCCCTGTAACAAAAGACAGATTAAGCAAACAGAAGTTTATTAACATGTATACCTCATGTACCCATAAAAAATATGTAAATCTTAAAGAAGCAACTTTGAATTTAAGCTTAAATACCATTATCCACTAAAACAAAGAAAGAAGGATTGGGGGAAGGCCGGCTTATAAGGAGGTGGCTAGAAAGGGTATCTTAAACAAGGATGAGGTTTTCATGTAGATTTAAATTGGTGCCTTCTTTATTGATAGAACTCTCTAGTGATTTAAAGTTATCCTTCTCTTCCTGGTACATAAAGGGAGACACTTTTAAAATGGAGATTTCCTTTATTAATGTAAATTTCTATTACCAAAGGGTAACTTCTATTCTGTTTTCAGAGCTACTCATGTGTCTCTAGTTTCTCAAAATAATCAGCTCAAAATAATCCTTAGGCCAAAGAGGCATATTCTGAGGTTACATATTCTGGCCTCCTACAGTTATATTTTGGGTTTGGCATATTTTTGTTTCTACAAAGTAATGGGCTAAGGATTGTTTCCTACTCATTTTTCTTGTAGCTTGTAGAGTGCCTTGCCTATTGCTGTTTAATAAATTCTTGTTAGATGAATGGATACATGGAAGGAAAATTTTAGATTCTTCCTCAACTTCTATTGAATTTTAAAATACTATTTATCTTGATATCCAAGGTCTCTTTTATATTTTTAAATTCTTTTTTATTACTTCAGACTACACAATATTCTCCAGCCAAAATAGGTGACTCACTGTTTCCTCAATCCACCTCTCCCTTGCCTATTTATCTATGTGCCTTGGCCCATGCTGTGAATTCCATCTGGAATGTCATTTCTACCTTCTGTATATCTGCCTCTCAAAATCCTATCTGCTTTCAAGTTCCATCATAAACATCAGCTTCTCCATTAAACCTTCCTCTCGACTATGTGTGATGTATTTCTTCTTTCAGCTTTCTACTTTTGTTAGCGAAAGCTTGGCACTTGTTCATGAGGCCGCAACGGAAGAACCAGGACAAACAGTTTGAGGAAAAGGAAAGAGAGATTTATTAATTTGCCAACAAATGAGGAGGATGAAGACTCCTGTCTGAAATGCCATAGTCCTAATAATAGGCAGAAATACAGAGCTTTTAAAAGGAGGCCATCCAGCTTCAGGCAATTGCTATTCAAATACAGTTGATGATTCTGATGGTCCCATCTCTGTCCCATTCCCACCTAAAACAATCCTGTGACCTACACCAACCTGGGAGGCCCACCTGGACCTCCAAGACCTCCCACCAGGTCCATCTCCTGTAGTACAAAGAACAAAGACATTTCTCTGCCCTCCCAACCACTGGCCTGAGGCAGGGATGCAGGTTTTAGTTCTCAAAATGAGTAGAGGATGTTTTAAAGAGACAGAAAATACTTTTGCCATTTTTTCAAGCCATTCCCTTTGCAACACTTTCTATCAATTCTTTTAACAAATGATACCTATAATATTTTCTGTTTTATTGTAATTTCTCCCTCATTTTAAACTCTCAAGCTACTGATTTTTCTTTTCTTATTATTGTTATTTTTCTCTTTTTATTTCCTTGTCTTTATCTTTGTTATTTGATCATTAGCTCCTTAAGGGCAGTAAATGGAGTATGATTTATCTTGCTCTCTCTAGCATTGTTTCCGAACTGCAGGTATCAACCCATTAGTGGGTTTTAAAATTAATATAGTGGGTTGATAATTTTGTATGACATAGATGATAATGTTATTAATTAGAATAGGATAGAAAATATCAAAATGCAAGACTTATTAAGATTAAATATTGTTTCATGAAATTTTGTTTCATATAACTCATACAAATGTATTTCTAAGTGTACACTGTGTCATAATATAAAATGTATTTCTTGCTGTTTCTTACAGTCAGAATTTCCAAAACCATTGCCCTATAGCATTTAGCTTAGTTACTTGTACATAATAGGCAACAAATAAATTTTTTTAAATGAAAGAATGAATTTCTGTGAATGTCCTCGTATACTTCAAAATACTCTTTTATGTATCATCAGTTATATGCATTTCTGCAGATATACTTTATTGGCATAATAACACTGATAACCATTGCCTCAGTTCAGGAATGATAGAAGAGTTAACATTGACAATGCAGTTTAAGAACTACAGAGGAAAGATGCTGTTAAAGTGGAAAGTATTTTTACTTTTAAGGAGCGCTTTAATGGCTTTTGAGGTTTTTCTATTTGAATAGTGTGGTCCATTTCCGTTCATTCCTTATGCTTTTTGTTTCTTAATTCTAGTCTCATGAAAAGCCTCAAAATAAATGTAGATTTCAATTAAAAGAGGCTAGACTGTTATTTATAATTAACCATCCTAATAGTATGAGATTGTTTACTAGCCAATGAAATAGAAATGGTGGCTTTTACAATAAATTCAGGGTTGGAGCTTGTTGCAGCATATTTGACTTTCTGTTATGCCAACACAGCTGGAGGCAGATGGTGGAGGCGCCTGCCCATGAATAATGGTAGTAGAGGGGAGCCCAGCCCTGCAGGAGGGCTCTGGCTCTGCCACTTTTAGGAGAGAAGTGGAAATACCTCTTAGTGTTTAGAGTATTGTTACCTCTGAACAGGCTGGAGACCCCCTGCTATAGAGTAGGAAATAGTCAGGGAGCAATGCAGTTTGAAATTAAAGTGATTACTTTACACACAAATACCCACATCCCTTAACAGACGTGGGCTGTGGGGTTTGCCTTCCCCAGTTGGGTTCATTGGCAACCTTAGAGCTCTTTTTTTTTTTTTAGCTGAATGGAAATCATAATCATCTATCCCTACTATTAATTTTGACCTATCTCCAGTACTTACATAATGATGTTAAGAGGAACAACAATCTTAGGGATTAATTTTTTTTATAGCCAGTCAAATTTTTAGGGCTTAATGTTAACAAACTTCTCCAAGTTGATGAGACATTTAAAAATGTTTACTTGCGATAGAGTTGACAACATTGCACATACATTCATGGTGATATGACTGCTATGACCACCCATCCCTCTGTTTACCTCTCTCGCTCCCATTTATCACTGTATTTTCTCACTTCCTTTCAACATTTCCTGCTCATTCATACAATAGAATTGGCAGGATATTGGTCTGTAGTAACACTTTGTGTTGCCATACCATTGTCATGGTACCAAACCAAATTGGGGTCTGCCTGCCCTGTGCAGCAAAGCCGAACACTGAAGCCAAGAATTGCAATGGGAGGAAGAGGCTTTATTGCCAGGCACTAAGCAAGGACAGTGGGTAGCTAGCTTAAGAACTGGACTCCCTGATGGCTTATAATTCAGGGTTTTTAAAGGTAGGGGTACATTTCAGGCAGGTAAAATTGCAAATCAATAAAGAGGTATTTTCGGTATGGCCCCAAATGGTGTGATATCCTGAAGTGTGAGGTGCGGCCATGGAATGGTGGTAAAGGTGGATTCGGAGATTCTGAGATTAGCAGAAAGGAATGTTAAAATGGGTGTGACAGGCCCCTCAGGAAGATTTGGGACAAAGAACTGTGATCAGAGTTCAATTTCTCAGTTCTCCCTTATGTGCATTTTTCATTTGGTAGGTGTTTCTGAAAAACAATTCAATTCAAGGATATATGCTAAGTTTTCACAGGGAGCCCAAACACATCACGACTCTGACTTGCTGGAGGACCACTGTCATTCCCATTTCCATTTTAAAGCTAGCTAGGTGCCTTTCCTTGAAGGAACTCAGGATTTTTAAAAATTTTCATGTTTGAGGGGCCCATCAGGCCCCTAAGAGGGGCCCCTGCACCCTCTCAGTCACAGGCCACATCCTTCCTTTCCCATGCCTCCTGTGAGGCTGGGATGACAACCAGAGAGGACTGCAAATTAAGAGTACTTTAAAATTAAGAAATTTTAAAGATGCTTAAGTTATTTATTAATAGTTTTAAGGTTATTGTTTATCTTAAATAGAGTTCAAATCAATAAGAACTATTTTTCAGAAGGTAATATTCTATCCAGTCAAAGTGAATAAAAATAATTTCGTCAAAATGTTAGCATGAGTTTACCTTATCTTACTCCAAAGTATTTGGTTTGGATAATTGCAGATTGTTCTTTGGTATCAAAGGCATTCCTAAATATCAGCATGTGACCTAGTGCCAACTATTAACTTAAAACTGTGCTGTCCAATATAGTAGTCTCTAGTCACATTTTAATCTTAATTTAAATGAACTGAAATAAAATAAATTCTATTCCTTAGTTGAACTAGTCATATGTCAAGAGATCAATATCCTCATGTCACTAGGGTCTATCCTGTTGGAGAGTGCAGATATAGAACATTTCTATCATTGCAGAAACTTCTATAGATAGCACTGTTCTAGAGCCTTCTATCCTTAGTCCTCTACTATAGGATTCCAGAGTAATATACAGAACCCCTAGGACCATTTTCAGGAGTAGTATACTAGCTGGAGCTATGTTCAAATGGTTCACTCGATATTTTTTTTTGTTTCTTCTTTCTCTCTCCTTTTTTTTTCTTTTCAAGAATCAGAAATATTCAAGGGCACTTTGTTGAGATTATCAGTGGGTGGGGTAGGAAATGAGGCATTTATTCAGTGGATAGTTTTTGAGTATTTACTTAAGGCCATGCAATGTGCTAGGTGTTGCAGATAACAGCTAGGAAGAGAGATAAGATTTCTGACCTCATGGTAATAACATTGTATTAAGGGAAACACATAAAAAACAAATTGAAATTTCTCTAAGATGTGTACAGAATTCCAGATTCCCTCCCTTCTCTAGCAGAGAATGAAAGAGCAGTCTGGAAGTGCTGAAGATGAACCAAACCTTCTTGATTGGGCTACTAATTGCCCAGTGATTCATTTATTAATAATTTGAGGGATATCTAGAATTATTAGATCAAACTGAAGAATATCCTCACAACCTAAATACATTGCCGCTTCTGGTCAGGGAAAGGAAAGAGCATGAAAAACTAGATGAAAGCTGAAGAAGGAAGAGAGCAAGGGACATGTTCATTTTAGAGTAAACCCTTGGAATGGATCTTGCAAAAGACTTTCAGAACTTTGATCTGTCACAGGAAGGTGTGAGCCAAACATTCATTCATTTATTTGTTCATTTTTCTATTTGGCATTTTCTATGTTTGGTAATGTACTCAAAATCCTAAGAGTAAAAGAACCTTCAGATCTATTTAATTTTAATCTGTAGTCACGAGACAGCTCTAATACACTGGAATTGGATCTAAAATTTAAATGTCCTTTCCACATAGTTAAAAAAAGAAGTGGATAATCCCTGTTCCAGTATATTTTTATGGGATCCACATAAAACTTAGAAACCTTAAAAGAAGGCTCCTAAATCAATTTGGTTTTATCCTGCCTTTGCCTAGTTCAGAAAAGCTTTATTAAACAGAGACATTTGCTTGTCCCATACGTGGTTGGGAGAATATGTTGAATATCTTCAGGACTTTGTCTAAATGGACATTTAGATTGTTAGTGATGGGATTCAGGACATGCTACCCCAAAATATGGAACCTTTACTTCTCCTTTGAAGCATGTCATAAGAACCTCAATGAGAGGTGCTCTTGCTTACCCAGAGAAAAGGAGCATCCTTATCTGCAAAGATAAAAGGACACAGAGACAAATCTGAGCAACAGGGCCTGCTGTTTCCCCTAGCACAAAATACTCAGGTTTACCCATTCACTGGGTCTTCATTTCTTTATGAAGTTTCCCATGTCAAGTAAAACTCATATTAAATAAATTTGTATGCTTTTCTTTTGTTAATTTTTTGTTTTAGGAGTCTTAGCCATGAATCTGAGGTGAATAAAGGAAAAGATATTTTTCCTCCCTAAATTATATTGCTGCTTTGTTTTTCCTGTTAATCCTGAGTGAAATTGACCATTTGTGCTCAAGTAAAGTCTCGTGTTGATGATACCTTTTCCTAGACAGTTCCTCAAACAATTTCTAAATATCTTCTTGAGCACAATGATGTTTCTATACTTCTTGCTAAAAAATACCTCTTCCCGGTTACTACATGCTTTGCTGGTATTCTCTGTTTCTAATCCCATCACTTGATGTGGCCTCCTTTACAAAATGAATGTTTCATTAATTTTTGTGACTGATATTCAAAGCATATATGTTGATTTCAACTATCTTGGGACTACCCTTGAAGTAACAAGGTTCTGAAGCCTTATTTCAATACCATTTTAGTTGGTTCCTTGCATAGCTAATTGAATTCCCAACGCATATGCCCTATGAGGGCAGGAATTTTTATCTGTCTGGTCCAGAGATGATTTTCCATCATCAAGCATATGACTCACACATAACTTGCCACCACACACACACACACACACACACACACACACACACACACACACACATTGCTGAAGGGATGAACAAGGATGAGTTAAGCAGCATGTAACTATGATCTTTTCTCCTACAGATAACTTATTTGAATTTTAGTATAAATAATTAAAATGGTGTTCTAGAGTTTGCTGAATATTGTATAGACTACATTCTTTCTTACCTGGTATAATTTGAAAGAAGTTTCTCTGTATTTATTTTTTCTTCTGTCAAAAGATAGGGATAGGACTGGTGCCAGAGGCTATACACCGAAATGGGCTAATGGTTTGAGTAATGATCTGGGGTTCTTTTAGGTGGCTGTATAACTGATGGTATAATTGTTGTTGGAAGAGTAGACTTTCTGGATTTGAATTCTGGCTCCACTGCTTACTAGGTTTATGGATGTTGGCAAGTTACTTAACTTCTCTGTGCCTCAGTTTTCTTTTTTGAAAAATGAAGATGATAATTACATAATACTTACCTTACATGCATTGCAAAATATTCAAAATTGTTCCTGGCTCACTGTGAGTGCCCAATTAATTTTAGTTGTTACTATTTGTTGTTATTCATTTATTTCTCCAAGATTCTGAGCTTGTTGCCAAATACAATAAATGCTTAATATTTAAATGAACAAATGAATAAGTGAATGATAAACACCTTGCTCTGTTTAGAACAGAGATCTGTGGGTATTTCTTTTTACTGCTACTAGAAATATACTGGGTATTCAATAAATTCATATTTGTATGTTTATAAATATCATATATATTTAATCCTTACAAGACCTGCTACAGTAGAAGCTAATATTATCCCATTATTATGAAACTAGTATTTGGGAAAGTTAAGAACCTTTAGTCAATTTCACACCTTAAAATAGGTATTTGGACCCAGGTAATCTGATTCAAGAACCTGACAATGTAACAATACTGTCACAGTTTGGAGGAAAAATTTGTCAATTAGCAATATTCTGGTAAAACAGCTTTTTGAAAACAAACCCAAAAGTTCTGATTTGTAGCATATGTTGATTTCCACATTGAAAATGCTTCATCCATGGCCATGGTTAACTTTAAGATGCCAATGTGACCTACTGGCTCCCAGGATTCCTGAACCTTCATAATCAGCCCAGGCTGCCTCAACACAGCACTGGAGATAAGCAACCATCGGTGTAGCTCAGGGGCTTGCCAGAGCTGGGCAGCCGTGGCAGTGATATGAATCTGCAGTTAGCGTGATGTACAACAGGGATAATATTTCACTGCAGTGCATACGAGAGAAGAGAGAAAGAATCTAGATGAAGCAAAGAATGTTTACAGTTTTGGAGGAAAAAAATTGAATTTAAGATTGTTTGGCAGAGAAAACCAGGAGCCAGTTGCTGAAAAAGATTTGGACTTGGTTTAGAGACTTATGATATTAAAAAAACCCAAAAAACTTCCTTATAATTAAGATAAAAATTTAAAGGCAGAAACACTGTTATTTACCTTAATTGAGAGAGGAAATAGACCAAACAACAGCCCTATTTTCTGTTTCTGTGAATTCATAGGAACTTTTCCACAGAAGGATGTCTAAGCTTCACCTGAAGGTGAATTAGATGAAAATCAAAAGAGAAATGTATTGCTCAGTTAGTTGCCTTAAATTGTTTCTAGGATAAGATCTGATATATGTATATGCATGCATATATATACATATGTATATATATAGAGAGAGACATGTATTTGCATATACATGTGCATATATAGTTCATTCATATATAGAATATTAGACAAAGCACCATTCGGTACATTGAAGTATCTAGCTTTACATTTACAAACCTCTGCTAACCTACTCTTTCTAATGTTCACCTTCTGGAATCATGCAGGTTGCAAAGTGAATGAAAATTAGCTGTCTATGGGTGTTCATCAGACACTGAAGAATGCAGTTGGTTTGTATGTAGCAGCTGTTATTTTCTGGCAGAGACCAAATCATTTGAAATGCCGCAGAATGAGAAGCTTCCTGTCAACTGGTGGCACTTACCACAAGGGAGCAGAGGCCTTTTTACGCCTGCTCTTAATCTGCAAGTCTAAGAATTCATTCATTTTTCTTACTCAGCAATGTCTACTTTTTCCATTAACAAGAAAAATCTATGAACAGATTGACTGTGTTGTTCCTGCAGTGTCTGGAGAGACACATGTTTGTATATGGGGGTGAGATGGGTGGAATTGGCTCTTTATTAAGATTTTCCCATAGTCTTCTGTTTAGCCTGAACTAAGCATTTGGTAGTAGAAATATATAAAAAAGAATATTAGCCCATGCTAGAAGGAAATGATTCCATTATTTCAGAGTAAAATGATGAAATACAGGTAAAAGCTAAAGGAAATTTACAATAATTTCAATTATTGGATTTCATAATGTCAAAGTTATGATACTCTTTGTTGCCTAACAAGTAGAATTGGTGTTAAGTCTTTTATGCTTAAGTCCTTCTCGATGAAACAGATATATGGAAAATTGATTCTTTGTGGTTCACAGAAGACTTTGTAAAATATGGTATAGTTGTATGTGAGGGTCTACTCTCTACCCTTTTACAATAGCTGTGTCTCCACCTCCATGTCTTCACCTGTGTTAGAGTTTCTGAGATGCCAGGGCCCCACATCCAATAAGGTCCGGAAGAACAATATCACTTGGGTTAACATGTGTTAGTTTCTTGGATTGCTTCTTTTATTCATATATATATATATGTATGTATGTGTACATATATATATGTGTGTATATATGTATATGTATATATATAATTTTTTAAAATCAGGTGATAGTTAAATTCTGCTCTTAGTTTAGTCATTAGTGTTAATAAGCTTCCTGAAAAATCAGTGGCTCTTACTGTCTTATCAAGAGTACTGGTGAAGCAGGTTTCTGAATTTATTCCATTGACTTTATCACACAAACCGAAGGGCTCATACTCCTTTAGGTGGGCGGAAAGATGCCTGTATTTGGTTGAAGTATTGTTGTGTGTTTATGTATTTACTTTTTTCCCAAAACAGTAACCAACATGGTGGAAGGAGCAAGACATCTGTCCTTTTTGATAGCACTTCATGGTCTAAAACCAAGCAATTAATATATTTTCCAAGACTAAGCCATAGAATTCCACTCCATTACTTTTTACTGAGCAGGTGCGGACTAACGCAGCCCTACACTAAATACTGTCAAATACCCACAGTCTAGGGAATGGGATTGTCTTAGTCTGTTTGTTGCCATAACAAAAGACCTGAGATTGTATAATTTATAAACAATAGAAATATATTTCTCACAGTTCTGGAAGCTGGCAAGTCCAAGATCAAAGTGCTGGCAGTTCCCTTGACCAGTGAGGGCCAAGTTCTGCTTCCAAATGGCACCTGGAACATTGTGTGCTCACGTGGCAGGTGGGCAGAGAGACAAATGCCGTGTTTTCACAAGGCAGAAGATACGGAAAGGGCCAAACTTGCCTCTCAAGCTTATTTATAAGGCCTGATCCCATCCGTGAGAGTGGAGCAACCTAATCACCTGCTAAAGGCTCCATCTCTTAATACTGTTGCACTGGGGATTGTTTCAACATGAATTTGGAAGAGGACAAAAATATCTGAATTATAGCATTGACAAACTATTGTTGCCCTGTGCTGTGCCTTGTTAGTTCTTAAAGTACAGACAGGGGACTTAAAAAAAAATCCTCCATTTACAAAACTGTATCACTTCTCTAGCTACATAAAGTATTTCAAACCTCTCTTCATCTGGTTTATCAATGGCTCCTTTAATAAATATTTTGTTAGCTGTTAATTTATTAATACCATTTTAAAAAATTATTTGAGGATAATCACTTTTCCTGCTGTTCTTTTTCATTTTGTTTAATGAAATGTCTAGCAACTTTCAAAAAAATATTTTTTAAAGATTCAATGGCCTCAGGTAATGGCATGTGCAGAAAAAAAACCCCAAACCAAAAATTGGATCCAATGTCTCTATACTGCATAAATAAACAAATTGCAGAAAATTTTATTTGAATTCAGGTGTGAATATTACAGGGGGCATGTTTTTGTTTCTGTTTGGGGCTCTTTTGCATGCAATTATGGAACTTAAACTTTGATTAAACACCATAACACTTTTCATTTTTCCATATAATTAATAAATTAGAGTGCTATGGACAGATATCACTAGCATATAAAATGCTATTGTAAATTTTAAAGAATCAACAAGGTCAACTTTAATATGGTCACTTAAAAAGCTGTTCAAATCTTCCCATTAAAGTTTTTTCTTGTCATAACAATAATGGAAGCTAGTGAAGAAAAATGTGTTCACTTGAGCTGATATTCAGACAAACTCAAAATGTCATGTACTTCTGACATCCAGCCTTTGACCCCTACAAGACAAAAGTGGGGAAGGGGCTCAAGACGGTTTCATTTTGTCACAATCAGGCTTTCTTTTAACAGTATGATGTCTGAAAATGGTGCAGATTCACATCCTATGGTATTATATGTATAATTCTGATATATTCCCACATATATGATTTAGGGCATGAATCTGATGCATTTTTAATAAGGTAAATCCATGCAAAATTCATATATTTCAGTTCAAGCACTGTACAAATTTATGTTATTGCTGTAACTCAGTAATGTGTGTTGGATTTTAAGTTTAATTTGAAGTTTAGTTAATTTAAAAAAATTCCCAATTTACTGAAACTTTATTTTGATGGGTAAAACACCCCCAAATCACTTATTGTGTTTGTAGTTTTAGGATTTCAGTTTTGCAGAATATTTTCAAAAGATAAATATAATTTCACTAATAGAGTCTCTGAATTCCAACTTTGATAGTTTGGAGCAACAATGTGTATAAATATTGTCATCATTTTTAACATGCGTTGCTGTTCTGAGTCACTCAACAAAAAACTTTTTTCAATTGAAAATAACTTACATTTATACTGGGCTTTCCACATTTACAAAATGCTTTTATGTCAATACTTTGACCAACGCCTGTTGCACTTGAAAGAATTCATTGCCTCATTTTATTCTCACAACTGCCCTTTGAAATCCAGTTTTATTACTGTTATAATTCAAAAGAGGGAACTGAAGTTCAGAGGCCACACAGCAGAACAGAGACTAAAAACCGGGATAAAGTTATCTCCAGTCCTGTCCTATTTGCTCTATATTTTTAATTAACAAAATCGTAATACCATCTTCCCTATTGTTTTCTATTCTAGACATTACTGCAACATGGATCTCACCGTCAAACATATTTCGAATTTGTAGAAATGCCCATTTAATTAAATTTTACATAAATAAAACTTTTGATCATTCAGTAAGCATGTATTAAGTGTCTGCTATGTGCAACGTACTGAATAAAATGGGCACCGATTCCGCCTTCTTGAAGCTTGCACTGTAGAGGGGCAGAGAGTCAAACATAAGTCAGTGATACAATATGTTAGAAAGTGCTCAACTGTGCAGGAGTAAGAAACAGGCACAGGGAAAAGGGTAGATTGAAAAATCAAAGAGAGTATCCAAAAAAGGTCTCACTTCTAATATGGTGCTTGAATAAAGATTTGAAAAAGGTGAAGAGCAGGCCAAGATGATGTGTGGGTGACAGGTGTTCTAGACAGAGAGAAGATGACACAATTTAACTTACGTTCCAGCAGAGTTGTTCTGCTGCTGTGTTGAGAGTAGACTTTGGTAGCCGTGGTATAAGTAGGAAAACTGATTCAAAAGCTATTGGAATAATCCAGGTGAGAAATGATAATAGCACGGACAAGGGTCATAGCAGTGTGGATGCTAAGAAGTTGATACATTTGAAATGAGTCACTTATGAGATTTGCTGATAGATTGGATGTGGGGTAAAGAAGAAAGCAGTGAATCCAAGAGAAGGAGTTTGGTCTTAGCAAGTAATAATCTGGGGTTGCCATAAACTGATATATTATAGAAAAGACTGTTGGAGAAGCAGGTTTGGCAGTGGAAGGAGTTTGTTTTCATAATGGTTATTTATTTTTGATTTTTAATTGTTTCCCATATTTTTTGGGATACAAGTGCAATTTTTTTACATTAATACGCATTATGGTGAAGTCAGGACCTTCAATGCATACGTCACTGACATTGAACACATGAAGCAACCTCTCATCATACACCCCGCTCCCAACCCCTCACCCCTCTGAGTCTCTTTTATTCATTGTTTCCACACTCTGCTTCCAGGTGTACACGTTATTTAGCTTCCACTTGTAAGTGAAAACATGTAGTATTTGTCTTTGTGTGTCTGAATTGTTTCACTTAAGATAGTGGTCCCCAGTTCTATCCCTGTTGTGGGAAAAGACATGATTTCATTCTTTTTTACAGCTAAATAATGTTCCACTGTGTTTATATACACCACATTTTCTTTATTCAATCCTCCATTAATTGACACTTTAGGTTAATTCTTTATCTTTGCTATCGTGAATAGTGCTGCAAAAAATATACACATGCAGGTATCTTTTTATATGTTGATTTTTTTTCCCTTGGAGCAAATACCCAGAAGAGGAATTGCTGGATCATATGATAGTTCTATTTTTAGTTCTTTGAGAAATCTCCATAATGTTTTTCATAGAGGTTGCAGTAATTTACATTCCCATCAACAGTGTATAAGTGTTCCATTTTCCCCACATTCTCACCAACATCTGTTATTTTTGTCTTTTTAGTAATAGTCATTTTGATTAGTGTAAGATGATATCTCGTTGAGGTTTTAATTTGCTTTTTTCTGATGATAGTGATGTTGAACAAGTTTTCATATGCTTATTGGCCATTTGGTTGTCTTCTTTTGAAAAATGTCTACTCATGTCCTTAGCCCCCACTTTTTAATGAGGTTAATTGTTTTGTTGTTGTTGTTGCTGAGTTTGTTTAAGTTTCTTGTAAATTATGGATAGTAGTCCCCTGTTGAATATACTAGTTTGCAAATAGTTTCTCCCATTTCACAGGTAGTCTGTTCATTCAATTGATTATTTTTTTGCTGTTCAGATACTCAGATTAATTAAGTCTAGTTTGTCTATTTTAAGTTTTGTTCCTGTGCTTTTGAAGTGTTAGTTATGACTTCTTCACCTAGACCAATCTCCAGAAGAGTTTTCTTCAAGTATTTTTATAGTTTCAGGTCTTACATTTAAGTCTTTAATCTATCTTTAATTGATTTCCGCATATGGTGAGAGTTAGGAGTAGTTTCATTCTTCTGCACGTGGCTTTCCAATTTTTCCACAACCATTTATTAAATGGTATGTCCTTTACCCAATTTATGTTCTTGACTTTGTCAAGGATCAGCTGGTTGTAAGTGTGTGGCTTTATTTCTGGGTTCTCTATTCTGTTCCGTTGATCTACCTATCTATTTTTATATCAATTCCTTGCTGTTTTGGTTACTATAACCTTGTAGTATAATTTGAAGTCAGGGAATGTGATTGCCTCCACCTTTATTATTTGGCTCAAGATTGCTTTGGCTATTGAGCTCTTTTGTGCTTCCATATGAACTTTAGAATTGTTTTCGCTAATTCTGTGAAAAATGATGTTGGCATTTAGATAGGGATTGCACTGAAACTGTAAACTGCTTTAGGCAGTATGGTTATTTTAACTATATTAATTCTTCCATTACATGAGCATGGGTGATTTTCCATTTGTTGGTGTCATGTACAATTTTTTGCATTAGAGTTTTGTACTTTTACTTGTAAAGATCTTTCACCTCCTTGGTTAAATTTATGCCCAGCTACTTTATGTTTTTTGTGTTATAGCTATTGTAAATGGGATTGCCCTCTTAATTTGGTTCTCAGCTAGATCATCATTGGTGTATAGAAATGCTTCTGATTTCTGTATGTTGATTTTGTGTCCTGAAGCTTTACTTGAAATCATTTATTAAATTTAAGGGTTTTTGGTAGAGTCTTTAGGATTTTCTAGGTTTAAGATAATATTATCAGTAAACAGAAACAATATGATTTCCTTTATTCCAGTTTAGATATCTTTTATTTCTTTATCTTGCCTCATTGCTCTGGCAAGGACTTCCTTAGTAATATGTTGAATAGAAGTGATGACGGTGGGCATCCTTTTGTTGTTCCAGTTCTTAGGAGGAATGCTTTCAACTTTTCTTCATTCATTATGATGTTGACTGTGTATTTGTCATATATGGTCTTTACTATTTTGAAGTATGTTCCTTCAATGCTTAGTTTGTTGAGGATTTTTATCATTAAGGGATATTGAATTTTATCAAATTTTTTTTCTCCATCAATTGAGATGATCAAAGGGTTTTTGTACTTAATTTTACTTAAGGGATCACATTCATTGCTTTGCATATGTTCAACCATCCATGCATCCCTGATATAAAACCCACTTGATCATAGTGTATTATTTTTATGATGCGTTGTTGTATTTGATTTGCTGATATTTTGTTGAGGATTTTTGCATCCATATTCATAATTTTTATTGATCTTTAGTTTTCTTTTTTTTGTTGTATCCTTTCTGGATTTGGTATTAGGTTGACACTAACCTCATAGAATAAATTAGGGAGAATTCCTTCTTCCTCCATTTTGTGGAACAGAGTCAGGAGAATTGGTATTAGTTCTTCTTTGTATGTTTGGTAGAATTTGGCTGTAAATTCTTCCAGTCCTGGGATTTTTTTGGGGAGAGATTTTTTATTACTGATTTAATCTCACTACTCAGTATTGGTCTGATCAAGAGTTTCATTTCTTACTGGCTTAACCTTGGAAGTTTCTGTGTTTCTAGTATTCATCCACTTCCTCTAGGTTTCCTAATTTGTGAGTTTATAGTCATTTCTAATAGTCTCCGATAATCATTTGTCGTTTTCCTACTTTTTTGATGTAGGCATGTTTCGTGGTCAATTGACAGCTTTGACTGATTTTAAAAGTGTTAATGGCCTTCAAGTCAAATGGTCCACTTATGCGATGACGATTATATAGAGTCATATAAAAAAGGAGAATGTTTATGTGATTAAAATAATTTTCAAAAGATTTTTCAGGTAACATAGTGTTTATGATAAGAGTTTCTTTTTACATTTTTGGTCTTTAGATTATCATAATTTATTTGCTTTTCTTCTTTTTTAATTGATGCATAATATATGTGCATAGTTTTGGGGCATATACGATAAATTAATACATTCACATAATTTGTAAAGGTCAAATCAGTATACTTAGGATATCCTTCACCTTAAATATTTGTCTTTTCTTCATGCTAGAAACATTCAAATTATTCTCTTTTAACTATTTTGAAATGTACAATAGATTATTGTAAACTATAATCATACTACTAATTTGTCAAACACTAAGTCTTATTTCTTTTATCAAAATGTATATTTGAACCCATTAATAAATGTCTCTTTATCTCCTGACCGGCTTCCTGGCGTCTGGAATTCACCAATCTACTCTCTGTCTTCATGAGATCAACTTTTTTAGCTTGCACATATGAATGGCAGCATGTAGAATTTGTCGTTTTATGCTTAGCTTATTTCACTCAACACGATGACCTCCAGCTGCACCCATGTTGATGCAAATGAGATTATTTTTATGGTTGAATAATATTCCATTGTGTATATATATCACATCTTCTTTGTACATTCATCTGTTAATGAGCAGTTAGGTTGATTCCATATCTTGCTAATGTGAATAATGCTGCAATGAACATGAGACTATAGACATTTCTTCGATGTATTGATTTTCTTTCTTTGGGATATACATCCTTTGGATAATTACCCAGCAGTATAATTTCTGGATCATATGGTAGTTCTATTTTTAATTATACTGTTTTGCACAGTGGCTGTACTAATTTACATTCCGACCAAAAGAGTTTGAGGGTTCCTTTTTCTACACACTTTTGCCAGCATTCATTATTGCTTGTCTTTTTGATAAAAGCCATTTAACCTAGGGTGAGATGATATCTCATTGTGATTTTGATTTACATTTTCTTGATGATTAGTGATGATGAGTACTTATTAATATATTTGTTGGCCTTTTATATGTCTTCTTTTCAGAAATGTCTATTCAGACCTTTTGTCCATTTTTAGTTAGATTATTGCTTCTTTTGCTGTTGAGCTGTTTGAACTTCTGATATATTCTGTTATTAATCCCTTGTAAGCTGGATAGCTTGCAAATATTTTCTCCCATTCTCTGTGTTGTCTCTTCATTTGTTTAATTGTTTCCATTGCTTTGAGAAGGTTTTTAGCTTATACGCTGTTGGTGGGAATGTAAATTAATACAGCCTCTTTGGAAAACAGTATGGAGATTTCTCAAATAACTAAAAATACACTACCATTTTTTAAAATTTAACATAATTTATTTGAACACTAAAGAATTTATAAATCAGGCAGCAACCAAAAGTGGAAAAGATTCAATGAGCTCCACTTCAGCAGCATGAGCAGTGGGCTTTTATATACCAAATGAAGGGCCAATGTAAAGAAATTATCTGATTGGCCACAGCTAGGCTTTTGCCTTATTGGGGTATAATCCAGTGTGAAATCCTTAGAGATTAGTTGGCAGTTTCTGATTGGATAAGCTTAAGTATTGTTTTACTGTTTACATTTGGCTTCAATTAAATTTTTTTTTTTTTTTTTTTTTTTGGTCCATGGTCTAAGGAAGTCAATCCTATCTTTCCTTTGCTTCTTAGTTTTTTGGGTTTTTTTAATTAATATTTTAATAGAATTAGGAGTACAAGTGGTTTTTGTTACATGGATAAATTATATAGCAGTGAAGTTGGGGCTTTTAGTGAACCTGTTACCTGAATAGTGTTTATTGTACCCAATAGTAGTTTTTTATCCCTTACCCACACCACCCTTTTCCCTTCTGAGTCTCCAAAGTTCATTATGCAACACTGTATGATGACGTATGCCCATTGTTTAGCTCCCTCTGATAAGTGTGTACATACAGTTTTTCCATTCCTGAAATACTTCACTCAGGATAATGACTTTCTAGTTTCAACCAAGTTGCTGCAAAAGACATTGTTTATGGCTGAATAGTATTCCATGATGTATATGTATGTATACACACACAAACACCACATTTTCTTTGTACACTAATCATTTGATGGACACTTAGGTTGATTCCTTGTCTTTGCAATTGTGAATCGTGCTGCTATAAACATATAAGTGCATGTGTCTTTTTGACATAATGACTTCTTTTATTTTGTATAGATACCCACTAATGAGATTACTGGATTGAACGGTAGGTCTATTTTTAGTTCTTTGAGGAATCTCCATACTGTTTTCCATAGAAGTTGTACTAATTTACATTCCCACCAACAGTGCGTAAGCATTCCCTTTTCATTGCATCAGCATCAACTTCTGTAGTTTATTGACTTTTTAATAATGATCATTCTGACAAGGGTAAGGTGATATCTCATTGTGGTTTTAATTTGCATTTCCCTGATGATTAGTGATGTTGAGCATTTTTGATATGTTTTTTGATCATTGTCTATTTTTTTTTTTTTTTTTTTGAGACAGAGACTCACTCTTTTGCCCAGGCCAGAGTGAGTGCTGTGGCATCAGCCTCGCTCACAGCAACCTCAAACTCCTGGGCTCAAGCGATATTACTGCCTCAGCCTCCTGAGTAGCTGGGACCACAGGCATGTGCCACCATGTTCGGCTAGTTTTTTCTATATATTTTTAGTTGTCCAATTATTTTCTTTCTATTTTTGGTAGAGACGGGGTCTCGCTCTTGCTCAGGCTGATTTTGAACTCCTGAGCTCAAACAATCCACCTGCCTTGGCCTCTCAGAGAGCTAGGATTACAGACGTGAGCCACCGTGCCCGGCCTTGTCTATCTTCTTTTGAAAAATGTCTGTTCATGTCTTTTGCCCACTTTTTTATGGGGTTATCCGAGTTTTTTTTTTTTTTTTTTGCTGATTTATTTAAGAACTTTGTAGAACCTAGATATTAGTCCTTTGTCAGATGTATAGTTTACAAATATTTTCTCCCATTCTATAGGTTGTCTATTTACTCTGTTGATTATTTCTTTTGCTGTGTAGAAATTTTTAGTTTAATTAAGTCCCATTTATTTAGTTTTGTTTTTGTTGTATTTGTTTTTGTCATCTTGATCCTAAATTCTTTGCCTAGGCCAATATCCAGAAGGGTTTTTCCTACATTTCTTCCCTATATTTGTAACCTGAGACTTTGCTGAATTTATTTACCCATTCTAAGAGGAAAATTTAGAGGAAAATTTATTGCAGTCTTCTCTGTCTGGTTCGATTTGATTTTTATTGGATATATTTGTTTAGAGATTCTTTACCACTAGATCTCTACTTCTTTTTCAGTTATAGGTGGTACCTTAAGCCTAGGTTCTCACTGACTACAGTAAATGATCAGAGCACTGTCCTTCCTGAATCAAAGTCATCAAAAGGGGGCAATATGAAAAGACCAACTAGATGGTGTTGTCCAGGGGACCTGTGGAACAAACCTTCTACAGTGTGGTGCTGTGGAATAGCCACTCTGATTTGACATGTTCTTAGGCCTAGGTATGGAGCAGAATTTCCAGGGCTATGGATGGTAGTCCTACCTCCTCCTTTTGTCTCTGCCTGTGCTCAAGTATATTTCTCCCTTCAGGTGTTACCATGCTTCTTGTGGGTTGAAGAAGAGGCAGTTCTCCTCCAGGGAACTCAAAATGTCAGGAGAGCTGGTTTTCCATCTTGATCTCACTTTTTCCATTGTAGAAAACATAAGTCAATGGTAAATTTTCCACGTGTTCAGTGCCAGGCAGACTGGGGGACAAGTTTTCTTGAATTTGGAAGTCCAATTCCCTTAATATTTGCTCAGAGTTTTTTTCACATCTTTGTGACCCTAGTAACAGTCTCCTCCTCACATTTGAGTTCTGGGATATTGCTGATCATAATCTTGGTGCTGTATATTTGTTTTTGGTTTTGCAGGGCAAAGCCAGCTTGCTTTTATGCCATCATTTTGTAACCAGAAGTCTATTCACTTTATAATAAGGAACCTTAACCATTGCAATATGACTGTGTGTATGTGTGTGTGTGTGTGTGTATATATATATATATATATATACATGTCTATAAATATATTTGATGAGTCATGAGGATGCTAATTACAGAAACTTAACTCTATTTGGTTAGTTTTATTTTGTTCTTAATGAATCTTAATGAAAATTTAGAAAATAAAATTTATTTTATAACAAAAGAAGAAAGCCATACATAAAAAAGAAAGAAAAGTAAGCATTTGAAAGCAAGATACTATAGCAGTTAAATGTCAGTAATTTTAATGCAATAAAAGGTTTTATTTATTCTGCCAATATTAATTTCTCTTTTGGTGTAATTCAACATGCAGTGTTATGCAAAATGTTCCATTGCTTATAGCCAGAATGTACACTTTAAATTCCATGTGAAAACAAATATAAAAAAGTTAAATAAGTTTTCAAAATATACCAATTATGTCTTTATATTATGGGTCAGTTTGGAGAGAAAAAAGAGAAAAGAAATCCCTTTCTATGCTATCAGATAGATCAAAATTTTATTTTAAAAATAAATTTTTTACAAGTAAAGATTTCCAGTTTTTTCAAATGCATTACATCATGCTTCTCCATGCAGCATTTGCAGAGAACATTCAACTGTTTTCAAAATACAAGTTCAGTGATGCAGTCATGGTCTTCATCCTATCAGTTCCAGCATGTTTTTCTGATCCATAATGTAGTAAAATGAACAAACTAAGTTAACATTTCCTAAAGTGTGATCCTGGGAGTGCATAACAGAGGTGTTATCAGAAAAAGTTTCTATATTAAATAATTTTCATTACCAAAAGTTTTCAATATGTAAAAATTGTGCATTGTGAATTTTCTAGCATATATATCACTTCCTAGTTTACTAAAATTACTTCCCAGTGGAATCTTTACTTGCTTTGAAAACATATTTAACAATGCATACTTCAGGAAAGCTGACCTAGGCAGCAAGTTAAATCCACTTCCAAAATATTCGCTTCATTTGTATTAACCTTTATCTGCAGCTTTCACTAGTAGCAATGCTTTTACTAAGCACAGCATGGCTAGAACAGTCCTTCTTGCCTTCTTGGTTCACACCACCACTTTGTCTACTGCTAACAACACTGGCCAGCACTGAGGTGCTGCTGATTTAGAATTTCAGAAACCAACTTATGATGCACTTCTTATGTAAGCAGAACCTACCAGTACAAATAGCTTTATTGGGTGGTATGACTGCTTCGTGAAATAGTATCCTGCAGGTGAGTGAGAGCAGAAGAGCAAGTCTGTAGCTGATGAATGACCAAACCAAGAGTCTAAGTGAGAGAAGAAAATTAGGACTTCTTTTCCTCCTGGGAAGAGAGAGATCAGTAGATCTGTCATGGGGTTTTGAAACCATAAGACAAGTATTATCAAGCAAAATGCAAAGCAGAGTATAAAATTTAAACTTTTGGTTTTGGATGCTGACTTGGTAACAATATGCAAGGATGAAAATATTTTATAATTTTAAAAATCATGTTATATGTGTGAGTTTCATAAGAAAAATTTCTTTCATGATTTTTAAGATTAACAGAAATTCCTCACTTACTCAGGCTGATTAACTCTCCTAATTCCTTGGAAAAATTTCTTTAAAACTATTCTACTTATTGCAAAATATTACAGCTTCCTAAGAGAATGAGTAAAAGGGAGTTCTTTAGCATAGAATCATTAGGCAAATCAGATTTCATGGTGATTATTTCCCTGGACAAATCATTTAGTGTCCATTGATCTAAATTTCTTTATTTGTAAATGGGGATGCCGAAGAGGAAAGAAAGAAACGGGAAAAGGTTCTTAGGTATTTAACAGCCAGTCCCTGTTGTGGCAGAACCAAAGATGAAAATGATGTCATTCCTGCCCTCAAAGAGCTTACAGTAAAACAGATAGAATCAAAGGTGACACAAAAGTAAGGGCAGTATGCTATGGAGACCCAGAGAAAGAAATGATTCTGTACATGGAAGCTACTGGGGAGGGCGTCTGGTGGTAATATATGTTGATGGCAGTGATTAATAGGTATGATAACAATGGCATGTCCAAGATCAAAGTGCCAGCAGATGTCTTGTCTGGTGAAGACCCGCTTCCTGGTTCATGGACAGCTGTTTTCTTGCTGTGTCCTTCACAGCAGAGGAGGCAGAGGACCTGTCTTGGGCCTCTTTAATACGGTCACTAACACTATTCTTGAGGCCTCTGTCCTCATGATCCAATTACTTCCCAAAAGCTCCACCTCTGGATACCACCACCTTGGGGGTTAAGATTGCAACATATGAACTTGAGGGGAACATAAACATTCAGATTATTTCACTAGATGTTAGAAATGTTGTCTTCCTTCCCATCCAGCCAGAGATCAAAGGACCTATGATTTGACTTGGGAAATTTCTCCAGGTGTTGCCTTCTACTGCAGGTATTTATTCTCTTCCAGCCTAGATTGCTATTCCATTTGTCTCTATGTGGATTTTCCATTTCCGTTTAGCCCATTTTGATTGACAATATTCCTTCTAAACTTTGGGTGACTTCTTTTCTCAAAATGCTGCCTCTTGTATGATATTGCCTGTTCCTTCAACCTGCCCTGCCTCTGCTTCTAGGCATCTGGGACACTAGGTTTCCAACTCCTGCTTGCCTGGAAGGTGAAATTAGACAGGTGGGCATGAACTTGTACAATAAAAAGATGACAGGAAATGAGAGCCATGTTCAAGGGAGAGCGATTGTTTTGTTCTGTTTGGAAATCATGGTAGGTAAAAGGAAGCAGTGTGAAATAAGGCCTGGAAGACAGACGGGGGCTCTTACATGAAATCTTTGAATGTTCACTTAGCTAAAAAAGTCAGGCTAGTTTTTTTTCCTTTTTGTAAGAAATTGGAGTGTATGTAATGTGTTTTATCAAAGAAGTAATGTGCTCTATATTTTTCATTATGAAGGTTAATTTGATGGCAATGAGGAAAATGGATTGGCAAGGGAAGACGCTCATACAATAGTTAAAAGAACTTAATCTGGAATCATGAAATTGGGAAGGCAAAATAAAAGAAAATATGAGAGAACAATTTTGGAAGTAAATCGGTAGGATATTATGGGTGATTGAAACTGAGGCTGAAGAAGAGGTAGCAATGGTGTGATCTCTAAAAAACGGCTGGATAATAACAGCAGTTGTTGAGACTCAGTGGTTGGGACTATTAAAGACAAACATGGAAATTCAAGAGAAGGAAATGGTTTTATGCCCAGCGGAAGTGGTATGGAGTGGTAAAAAATAGACTGAATTTGGAATGAGAAGCTGAGGTTTCAATCCCATCTTGGACAAAATGTAACTACTGTGAATCCAATTTTCTCAGAAAATACCTCTCTTGCAAACTAGTTAAATAAACTATATGAAATACTTATGGAGGTTCCTGCATACAATTGGTGCATTACAAAATTTTGTTTGAAATTGAATTTCTGGGTTGGAAGGTGCCTAAGGCACCTGGTTCAACCAGCTCAGCCATCCTTCCTATGCTTAAATATGTTCCCTAGCTTTTGCACCAAATGGCCATTTTCTTGCACTTGGGCCCCTCCAGAGACAGAGAGCGCCTCACCTTGACATACAACTCATTTTGTCTATGGATGTTCTTGAGTGCTAACAATTCTTCCACACATTATGTGAAGTATCTTGTTAACACGTTGATTCTTAAACCTTACTGTGTGTGAGAACTGCTTCAGCAGCGTAAGGTCCCAGCTAGGTTGATCTGTGGATCAGCACAGAAATTTGTGTTTTAAAGAGTTTTTCCAAGTGACTCTGGTGATGAAATTTTTTGATAAACATTACCCTAAAACTTCCCCCACGTGTCCTATTTTGACCTCTAAGTGTTGTATAGAATAAACTTATTATGACTCAAGAAAATTGATATTGAGTCTCCAATGACTTTCTTTTCCAAATATAATATAAAATTATATGGGTAAAAGTGCTTTGGAAAACAAAGAATGTCATAAAATAATTTTAAATATTATCTTGGGATTGAAGACTATTTTTAAAGAAAATCATAAATCATAAATAGCCATTTTTATCATAACAACTAATATCTATTGAAGGTTTCTGTGTGCCACCTATATTGCATGCTTTATTCTGTTTAATATTCATATTTCATTATTTGCTTATTATACAGTTGAGGCTTAGAAAAGTTAAGTATATTTTCCTGGATCACAAAGTGACATAGACAAATTTCAAACATTGGAATTTATTGCTTTATTTCAAAACTAAAGAGATTTTCTTTCTTTTGTAGCCACGACCATCTTCAAGGAACTTTATGAAGTTGGTACCACAAGAGAAATATATGTCCACGTTTAAAAGTAAGATGAACTATTTCACCTAGTAGTATATATTTTTGTTAATCATACTTATATTTGTTTGCATTATTATTATCCTGATGTTGGCAGGGGTGCATTAAAACAATAACAACTTAACTCTAAGGAAAAAGTAATTTATGTTTTCTTCTGGAAATATCTTCCTGTGACCTTAGCTCTTTGCAGAAGTCTTGTGTGATGATCCCGTAGTATTGAAAGTTGGGAGGCAGTGGAAATGGAATGTAAAGAAAGAGAAGAGTAGGAATCTGAAAATTCATTTTGTCTGTTTCACAATTTTGCGTGGAGCTGGTCGGGACCAGAGTCTCTACGCATAGGGTCTATACCAATTAATTCTGAATCTAGCAAGAGTTGTTTTACATATTGCAAAATTTGGAATCATATAAATTAATTTTCTTTTTACAATGGCATGCTTCTCTTTAGTAGCCTGTTTTTTAAGTCTTACACAACATGGTGACCTGAGTTCTAATTTTTCAAGTCAGAAATATTCCTGTTATGGTGATTATCATAGGGAAGAAAGGGATCAACAGCTTTTGCTTTCCTTAACCAGTATTTCTCAATTCTAGACACAATCTAAAGTCATTTTAAAAAATTCAAGCATTTTTGATGCTCAGATTTTACTGGAGACCAATTATAATCAGAATCTTTGGAATGGGACCTGAGTGTAGTGTATTTTAAAGCTCTCGGGTGTTTCTGGTATGTCCTAGGGTTGAGGGCTACAATTTAATTCGATGTTTGGAGTCAAGCACAAAATTGGATCTTTATTTATAAAAAATGAGAACACGAACAAGAAAAACAAAACTGAGCTCTTTGTACCTGTAATAATTAATAGAAGTACAGGCTGTTGAGGGCAAACTGAAAGCTTTATTTGAGTCAACATAATAAATTCACAAAGTTTGTATGAGGAGAAAGATTTTTAGGTAGAAATGTGAATCATTTTCAGAGAAAGAAATGGTGCTCAAAAATCCTTGAGAATTTGAGAAAAAAATTTTAATTCAAACTTCACTTAGGTAAAATCTAACTTTTTAATATCTTTAATAATAATGAATCTTAGTTTATTGTGATCCTGATTCTTAAAAAGTTACAATTTAATTTCTTGTTACAATTTTGATCAAAGCTTTACTTCTAAACAGAATGATTTCTCATTATAAAGTTTGCAAATTTTCTCAAGTAACTATATTGTGGACATTTTTACTGAAATAACATCATGATTATTGTCCTATGTCACTTTCATGACCAAAGAAAGCTAGAAATTGAAGGATAAAATGAAAAGCTACATCATTTGTATTTGCTTGCTTCTTTCAGTTCACATTTTATTTGACTGATGAAGTTCTGGTCACAACATACTACTTATTTAGCTTTACTTAAAAAGAGAATATTTTTGATTTGTTAAGTACTTGATTCTTCTGCAGATGGTATACTGCTTGCAAAAGTTGCTTTAGAGTCTCGTTTGAGTGTTGAAGCTTTTATTATATCTCACTAAAGTTTGCTTGAATGGAGCATAAGTGTACTAGCTCATAGACAATTGTTCACATTGTGAACAGATCCTATCTCAGCACACCTGTGGAATCTCACAGTGACCATTGTAAAGACATACAGCCTGGAATTACTTTGATTATGGAGAGCACCAAGGAGTACGTGTGATGCATTCCCACAAAGCTAAGGACCATCTCAACTGCTGAGGCCATTTGTTGTGATGTATTCTCTAAGTGGTCTCAACAGCACACTATGAGACTGAAAATGGAGTTGTTTAGACATTCCTTTGCCAAGAATGATTTCTAGTTGTGGTGTCATTAGGAAACCCTTTACTGTTGTTGTTCCCACTCTGTTTTCCTCACATAAGTAACATAAATCTTTACTTTTGTGATCTTTTACCTCATTTTTTTCTTTTACATTTATTTAATTTCAGAATATTACAGGGGTACAAACGTTTTGGTTACATGATTTGCTTTTGTGCAGTTTGAGTCACAACAGGCCACAAAATTCTCACCCCGACCCCTGCCATGAGATGCCTCATTCATTTTTAAGGAAAGTTGGTTTCGTGCCATTTGATTTCTTTCTTTCTTTTTTTTTATTTCTGTATATTATGGGGGTAGGAATGTTCCTATTCTTGCCACAGATGACCTCTTCCCTTCCTCCCATTTTCCTTCTTTCACTTCTTTCATTCTTTCCTTCCTGTATTTTTTCTTTCCCTCCCTGCCTCCAATTGCTGGCCATAATAAGAATATGACTTAGTCAAGAAGCCTCTATTGAATGCTTTAAGTCCATGGTGCCGGCAGTTTCCAGTCGTTAGGGGTTGTTTTGAAGGGCACAAATTGAGCTATTAGTTCAGAGTGTTTGAGGTTCTTTCTTTTTTCTAGTACTTTTACCCAGCTTCTGACTTTTAGATCCTTTTGCATCCTTTTGCAGAGTTTTTGTAAAGTCATTCCTTTGTGAAATGTACTGCTTTGTTGAATGTCATGGAATTTTTATTGATTCTTAGTTTCTTCATCTTGGAACAAATCCTCAGGTACCTTGGATGATATATGTTTTGTGTTAGCATTCCTTTTATTGTTTGCTATATATGGTCTCTTTGATATTTTGATTTATCAGTTTTGAACTATAGGTTTTATCTTGGGCTCTTGGTATAGTTTCCAATATTTTATGTTTGAATACTTTTCACTGAGGTTAAGTTAAAAAATAATAAAATCATTAATGACCGTATTGTTTTTCCTTTAATTAGTTCTGTTGGGTAGAGGTTACAAAGCTTGTGACGGGCAGTTGTGTTTCTCTTTATATGGCTAATGATCTGGATTTTCCCTCTCTCTGATACAGCATCTTGGCTCCTCCACTCTTGTTGAAGTCACATACCTTTTCTACCTATTTCACAAGTTTGCTTTGAATCTTTTTTTTTAAGAATTTTTTTTTTTTTAATTTCAGCATATTATGGGAGTACAGATGTTTAGGTTAGGTATGATGCCCTTGCCCTCCCTTCCCCCCAAAATCCGAGCTTCAAGCGTGTCCATCCCCCGGGAGGTGCGCTTCGCACTCATTGTTTGTGCATATGTCTGTCCCCTCCTCCCCCCTCCTCCTCCCCCCTCCTCCTCCCGCTGCCTGACATCCAATAAATGTTATTCTTATACGTGCACTTAAGTGTTGATCAGTGGAACCAATCTGATGGTGAGTAGATGTGGTGCTTGTTTTTCCATTCTTGGGATACCTCACTTAGTAGAATGTGTGCCAGCGCTTTCCAGGAGAATACAGGAGGTCCTCTATCTCCGTTCTTTCTTAAAGCTGAGTAGCAGAGGAAGATGTTGGAAATACTCTGCTAGACATTGGCCTAGGCACAGAATTTATAAAGAAGACCCCAAAGGCAATTGCTGCAACAACAAAAATAAATAAATGGGACCTGATCAAATTAAAAAGCTTCTGCACAGCCAAAGAAACTGTTACAAGAGCAAACAGGCAACCCACAGAATGGGAGAAAATTTTCGCGTGCTTTGAATCTTTAATGGTACAATGCAATGATAATCCTTTGTTAACTGTAAAGAATAGTCAAAAGTAAAAGACTGCCTTTACCTGAAAAAAAAAATACAGAAAGATGTATATCTTAAGTTTAAGCTTTTAAAAATATTAAACAGTATAACAAAACTATGGCGTTTGGTAGAGCCAAGGAAAAGGAAGAAAAAGAAAAAGGAAGAAAATATATAAAAAGTCAGAAAAATGGAAGTAAAAAGGTGACTAGTACATTGAGATGACGTCTAGGAAAGAAAAAGAAGTTTGGAAGTAATTCAGTTGTATAGTCTGGGATGACAAAATTTATTATAAATAACAGACAAGACATTTTTGCATGTTATTTTAATGAATATTTCTTAACCAGTGAGGGATTATAGAAGAAATGAAGATAGCTAGAATAGATATAAATAGAGGAATTAGCAACAAATTATGACACATTTAAACACACATATCCAGTAAAGCAAATAAGCTTTAGTCTAAGATTAAAGCTTTCTCCTGAATTCTAATTTCATCTGGTTGAAGATGCATCTCTAGCACATGCATAGAAATTATTTAGAACTAAGTGGCATTTAATACATCTATTAAATGTATTTGAGAAAGCTGGTGGATGAGGGGAAAGATGTAAGCGTAGGTTGTCTCACATTAGCCTGTAAAGAGGGCATATTAAATGTAATAGAAAAATACTAACTCTACAATAAAAAAAAATCTTGGATTTAAAGCCTAGCTTTTTCATTTTAACAATGAGGAACGCTGACATACAACAGTGTTTCTCACAATGTTATGTGCATGTGAATTACCTGGAGATCCTGTTTAAAGCATGAATTCTGATTCAAGCAAGCATAAGGTGGGGTCCAAGGGTCTCTTAAGTGGTGCTTGATGGCGCTGCTCTGCCACAGACCGCACTTTGATTAGTAAGAGCTTAGGGCCTTTAATTTATTTGTGTTCTGCCTCACAGTTGACAAGAACTAGAATTCAAACCCAGTATTCTTCATATTACAATCCACAAAATAGGCATTAACTAACCATAGAGTACCTTCTCTTCTCTTGAAGCATGAATTTTCATTGATAAATAAAAACAAAATCAACAAGCATCTCCCTCATTATTCATGATTCGTACAAACATTGAAACTTGATTTATATAGTGTACATTTATGATTAAATCCAACTGTAAAGCAACATATATGCTAGATCCAAGAAAATTATCCTTTTATACATCTGCATTTCATTTACATAAAAGAGTTAATTTGAGATTTTGCCAGTAGTTTCTTTGTTTTTGTTTTTTTTACTTTTTTATCAAGGTAAAATTCACATAACATAAAATTCATCATTTAAACCATTTTATAGTGTATAATTTAGTGGTTTTTAGGACATTCATAGTGTTGTGCAACCATCACAACTATCTAATTCCAGAATATTTTTATCACTCCAAAAAGAAGCCCTGTACTCACTAAGCCATCACTCCTCATTTCCTCTTCCTCCACCCTCTGGAAACCACTAATCTGCTTTCTGTCGTTGTGGATTTGTGTATTCTGGGCATTCCATTAAAATGAGTTCATATGATATATGGCCTTTTGTGCCTGGCTTCTTTCACTTAATGTAGTGTTTTTAAGGTCTATCCATATTGTGCATGTATCATTACTTCATTTTTATGGTCAAATAATATTGCATTTTATGGATAACCACATTTTGTTTATTCATTCATCATTGAAGGACATTTGGGTTGTTTCACTTTTCAGCTATTATAAATAATGCTGCTAGAAGAGTTGTGTGCAAGTATTTATTTGGATATATATTTTTATTTCTCTTGGATATATACCTAGGGGTAAAATTTATGGGTCATATGGTAATTCTGTTTAACTTTATAAGGAATCAGTAAACTTCTTTCCAAAGCAAATGTTCCATCTTAAATTCCCACCAACAGTGCATGAGGGTTTCAATTTCTCCTCATCTTAACACTTGTTATTAATATTTTGGTTTTTCATTTTGTTTTGATTGATTTTTTAAAACAGTCATCCTAATAGATATATATCACATTGTGGTTTTGATGTTCATTTCCCCAATCACAATAATGTTGAATATCCTTTCATATTCTTACTGGCCATTTGCATGTCTTCTTTGGAGAAATGTCTATTTAATTCCCTTGCCTATTTTTTAATCAGGTTGTTTGCCTTGTCATTGTTGAGTTGAAGAAATCTTGATATATTCTGGATACTAGGCTCTTATCAAGATATGTGAGTTGCAAATATATTTCTTAATTTTGTGGGTCATTGTTTCGCTTTCTTGTTTGTGTCCTTTGATGTATAAAAGTTTTTAATCTGGATGAAATCCAATTTATCACTTTTTTCTTTTGTTGCTTATGCTGCTTTTGACATCATATTTAAGAATTCATTGCCAAAATCCAATATCATGAAAATTTATTTCTATGTTCTTTTCTATGAGTTTTATAGTCATAGCTCTTACATTTTCATTTAGACTTTTGATCCTTTAGAGTTAATTTCTATATATGGTGTGTGGTAAGGGTCCAACTTCAATTTTTTTTTTTTTTTTTGAAACAGAGTCTCACTCTTTTGCCCTGGCTAGAGTGAGTGCTGTGGCGTCAGCCTAGTTCACAGCAACCTCAAACTCCTGGGCTCAAGCAATCCTCCTGCCTCAGCCTCCCAAGTAGCTGGGACTACAGGCATGCGCCACCATGCCCGGCTAATTTTTCTATATATTTTTAGTTGTCCAATGAATTTCTTTCTAATTTTAGTAGAGACGGGGTCTCTCTCTTGCTCAGGCTGGTTTTGAAGTCCTGAACTCAAACAATCTGCCCGCCTCGGCCTCCCAGAGAGCTAGGATTACAGACATGAGCCACCGCGCCCGGCCCAACTTCAATTTTTTGCTTATGTTTATTCGGTTGTCAAAGC
>CAUYSK010018945.1:0-90653 GCA_963575035.1 Avahi laniger
TGTTGGTGTCTGGGGTGTGTCCTTTAGCCAAGGCGCCATGAACCAGCGCCAGGGCTTCCAGACCTTCCTGACTCACGCATGTTTCTGTTAAGTGCAGCGAGATAGGAGAATCGGGGCGTTGGCTCAGGTTAGGAGTCCCAGACCAGGGTGACAGGCCGGGGTGATGAGAGATTTTGTTTCAACAATCTGTCCCTTCAACGCCACCAGCATTGACAAAGATTGCATGGCTCTCTGGGGAGGGTCCCATGAGGAGAAGCCCAGAGCATCAGTACAAATTGTTGACACGGCAGCAAATTTGCAGCAAGCCTCGGTGCCTTATCCACCCATCTTAGAATTACAGTAGTCAGGATATATAAAAAGGATTCTGAGAAATTGGAATCTGCTTCCAAGCTCGCCCCTTCTGCGTCTGCACCATTCTCAGCAACGGGGCCGGCGTGGCGAGGGCTCTCCCCGGGTCACCAGGTTTGGGTCTCATTTGTACCCTTCGCTTGATTTCAAGGAGGTGCAGGAGAACAGCTCCTCGTTTCCACCCAACTGCTGACGTTACACCTTCAAAACAAGGAGCGTGTATCGGAGGTAAGTTGACGCTTTGTGGTTTTTATAACGTTTATGTTGAGTCGTAGGAGAAAAATTTTCATTTACTTTTATCCAAGATGATTAGATGCTATAAAATTTATTATTCAAAGGCTACAGTCCTGGAACATTTTAAGAATGAATTTTACACATATATATATGTAATTGTGATGCAGACAACTATGATAAAGTGGTCAATTGAGTGCTTTCAAGAATGAAATGAATGCCATTAAGATATACTCACGTGGAGGAGATGGCATGAAAATATGAGATCAGCGATCAAAAGGAACAACACAGAATACTTAGAATTCCTACGCTTTTTTAAGCTAAAGGTCTGGGTATCAAATTGCCATAATACTTAGATTCCCTTGTCTATACTGGAAGGAGTTCTGTAACAATTTTATTTTTAAATGTAAATTTTTGAAAGGCATCAGAAATTGTATCCTTTGCAACTGTTTAAATTTATAGTGAAAAAATTTTTGATGTTCAACCTAAAATTTTGACAGGAAATATCTAGTTTTAAAAAATCTTTTAAAGTATGGAGGCATATTCTTGAAGAGCCTTAAGCTGGGGTGCAGAGTTTGTCTTCATCTGTTCTGTGGGTTCCCCTGCACTTCTCTTTCAGTGAATAAAGAGTTAATGAGCATGCACTGTGCCCCGGAGCTCTTCTAAGCTCTGGGAACATCACAGTGAATAATTTTTCAGAGTCCTTGCCTCCCGGATCTTACCTTCCAATGGTGGGTTTGGTTCCATGATTGCATATACCCAGCTTCTGATCCGTTCCATACTGATCGCTTCATTTTAACTTAACTTACAAAGGAAGAAGATGGTTCTTTCCGAAGTGGAAATCACAAAACCTGATTCAGCTTCTGCAACCACCCGTGTATTGCTAAATGGAGATATTAGTATGGCTGTGGAAACTCAGGCCTTGGTAAGTTGCTGTCTGAAAGTCACTTTAGCCACGATGCCTTCGCTTAAAGACATTCCATGAGCTGTACCCATTTGAGGCTGCCACTGCCCGGAGATGGCTGCTTCCTCGCCTTCCCTGGGGCGGGTTGCAGATCCGGATCCTCTATTCACTCTGCTGGGCCAACTGGCAGCCAAGTGTAGGCGTTTTGCCTTCGCTGACTCTGGTTGGGGCGCCGTGGTGGTCTGGGAAACCAGACCGGATGTCGATGGCTCAGGTGGGAATCGGCCCGGCCCTGGGTCCAAGGAGCACTGCATTGCCCTGCTCGCATCCTGGGTCAGGCTCAAGCTACAAATTCTCTTAGGTGCCTTTAGGATATTATCACCTTCGTGAAGCCACATGGTGTCCTTTTTGCCCAGAATCAAGACATATTTTTAGTGGGAGCAAATCCTGGCCTCTGGAATCAGTCCGGCCTGAATTTGGTCACGACACTGACACTTTCAGCTGTCTGATCAGAGGTAGTTAATCCTCCTGTTATAAAGCCTCATTTTCTGTCTCTAAAATGGGAATAATAACAGTCTTCGTTTCTTGTAGCTGTCGGAAGAAGTCAGTGCAGCAATGTCTGACACCTAGAAAGTGCTCAGTTCATTGTTACTACATGTTTTAGAACCATGGGTCATTGGCCTGCATCAGGTGGCCTCTGGCCTCCTAAGCAATGTTAAACAATTTTTCAGACGATATTAGAAACAAGATTGAAGGACCTAGAAAAATAAGAAGGGCTACCTGTCTTTCCACCACCCTCATGTCACCGTTTCCCCTTCTCTGCGTTTTCCTCCCATGTATGTCTCTGGCCTGGCTGCAAGCGTCAGGTTTTGGGGCAGGAGGAGCTCACACCCTCTCACACCCACCTGCTTTGGAAACAGCTCGGCCTTTTCCCGGCAAGGTGAACAGGGCCCGTCTCGTGATCTGGGAGTTCCACTTCTGGGTATAGACTGCGGTTCTCAAAGTGAGGTCCCCAGACCAGTCGCAGCAGCATTGCCTGGGAAATTGTTTGACATGCACATCATCAGCCCCTCTCCTCCCTGTTGGACCGAATGAATTAGAAGCTCTAGAGGCAGGGCCTCCGGGTGATTCTCCTGCAGGTAGTTTGGAAACCACCATACAAACTCTCGCACGTGCCCCTGGGAGCCGCGCGCATAGCGGCATTGTTTATAACAGAACAGCAAAACCTGGATCGCGCAAGTGCCCGTCAGTGGTGGCGTGGGTTTCCGGACTGTGGTGCGCTCATGCAGCATAATTCTATACAGAAGTGCAATGAACAGACTGGAGTTCCAGGCATCAAAACGACTACGTCTAATAAACAACGATGAACCAAAGCATCAAGTCACAGAAGAAATATACAGTGTGATCCCATTTATGTAAAAATTCCCGGACAGCGATAAGCAATATATAGTCCAGGGAAAAGGTATATTAAGGAAACTATTCAGGAAAGCAAGGACGTGATTGCCACAAGCCTCGGATAGGAGGGTCTCCGGAGGTGAGGGGGAGAGGGAGAAGGCGACTAAGGAGGTGTGTGGAATGTCTTAAGTACCGGGAATGTTTGTGTTCCTAACCCGGTGGCTGGACATGCCTATTTGCTTTATTATTTTTGTTTTATAAGCTCTTATAAATGGGTGATAGAAAGACATGAAGACAAAACAAAACAAAAATTCACAAGGAAAACTAAGGGGCTGCGGACGCATCCCCGCGTTCCGTACAGCGGAGCTTCCTTCGCCACCGGGTCGCTTTGCACCCGGACTGGGTGGCCACGTCCAGAGACATTTTGGCTGCCACAACTCCGGGTGAATAGTAAATAGTGACTAGAGGCCTGGGATTTGGCTAGACCTCCTACAGTGTGTAGGACAACCTCTGCCACAGAGAATTAATTGTCTGCTCGCCCTGATGTAAAGAAACTATTCCAGTAAAAATGTACGCATTGGTGAAGTATACACAAAAATAGGCATTAAAAGGAAAGAGATAAAAGATAAAATGATTTTCTTGTATTTTCTCCCTAGACCCCAATCAACCCACTTTGGGAAAATTGCCTCAAGCCACTGGTGAGTGGCAGAATGAGTGTGGCCCTTCTCCATGGCTGGCATCTCAGTGTTGTGGGTGCAAGGACAGGTGGAGGGAGAGGTGTCTGCTCCGCTTAGAAAGTCCTGAGCAGCTAATTGTGTCTTTAAACCCTTCTTTGCCTGAAAACATTTACAGTGGGAGTGTCTCGTGTTTTTGTTGTTCATTTGTTTATATTTCTCTAACTTCTTAAACTCTGTTACACAGCACAACTATTGCTTTAGCCATTATTCTGATAAGCCACTTGAAATTTTCATGTACGCCTTCTCTGTGGTTTTTATATTTACTTTCATCTTTTAAAAATCAGTTTTATTGAGATATAATTTATGTATAACAAAATCCCACTAATTTCAAGCGTTGTAAGTTTAATTTGCATTTCTCCAGTGGTTAATGATATTTAACATCTTTTTCGTGTGCTGTTTTGCCATCGTCTAACTTTGGTGAAGTGTCTATCCAAATCTTGTGCCTGTTTTTAATCCGGTTGTTTTCTTATTGTTGAGTTTTGAGAGTTCTTTATATATTTTGGGTACAAGTCCTTTGCATATATGCTTTGCAAACACTTCCAGATTATGGCTTGTCTGTTCATTCTCTTAATAATCTCTTTTAAAGATCACATGTTTTTAACTTTGTGAAATTCACTTGATCGATTAATTGGTTATTTTTTGCCTGTTTGATTTGGTTTGATTTTTTTTCAGGGTACATGTGATAATTTAATACATTCGTATAATTTGTAAAGATCAAATCAGTGTAATTGGGACATCTGTCATCTTAAATATTTGTCTTTTCTTTATGCTGGAAACATCTGAATTATTCTCTTCTAGCTATTATCAGTTGATTCTTTTATATATTGTGGATTTGGGACCATGTCTAAGAAATCATTGCCTAACTCATGGTCACCAAATTTTCTCCTACGTTTTATTCTACAAGTCCTATAGTTTAAAATTTTACCTTTAGGTCTGTGATCCATTGTGAGTTAATTTTTGTATATGGTGTGAGGTATTGATGCAAGTTTATTTATTTTTGCACATAGATGTCCAATTGTCCTAGTACCACTGGTTGGGAAGCCTATCATTTTTCCATGCATTGCCTTTGTACCTTTGTCAAAAATCAGTTATGTGTTGGCCTATTTCTGGAGTATGTGTTCTGTTCCATGGATCTCTTTTTCTATTTTTACACAAATACCACACTATTTTGGTCACTTTAGCTTTATAATGATTATGGAAACTAGGTAATGCTAGCCAGCTGATTTTGTTCTTCTTTTTCAAAGTCATTTTGACTATTCTAGGAATATTTAGGCCATTCATATTTATTGTGATTGATGATATAACTAGGTTTGGGAATATCATTTTGCTTTTTGTTTTCTATTCATTCCATCTACCCTTCATTCCCCCTTTCCTCTTTTTCTACCTTCTTTTGGATTTATCAAGTATTTTTTATGATTCTATTTTGTCCCCTTTGTTGGCTTAGTAAGTATAACTTAGTGTTTATGGTATATATCTTTAACTTGGTAAGTCTACTTTCTAGGAACAGTATGTCACTTCATGTATATGTAAGAACCTTGCAATAGTATACTTCCATCTCTCAGCTTCCAGTCTTCGTACTATTCTTGTCATGCATTTCACTTTTATATATATCATAAACCCCATAATACATTGTTATTTTTTTGTTCAAACATTCAATTATCTCTTAAAGATATTGAAGTAATAAGAAAAAGTATGGTAGTTACACTTCTGGTGTAGATTCCGTGTTGTAAATCAAGATCTCTAAACAGTATCATTTTCCTTCTGCCTGAGGACTTCTTTAACATTTCCTGTAATGCAGGTCTGTTGCTGATCAATTAGTTCAGTTTTTATATGTCTGAAAAAGTCTTTATTTTGCCTTCATTTTTAAAAGATACTTTTGCTGGGTATAGAATTCTGGGTTGAAGATGTTTTTCAGTCCTTTAAAAATGTTGCTGTGCTGTCTTCTCACTTGCATTGTTTCTGATGAGAAATCTGCTGTCAGTCTCATCCTTGTTCCTCTGTTTCTGGCTGCTTTTAGCATTTTCTTTTTGTCACTGGTTTTGAGCAATTTGACTCTATTGTGCCTTGATGTAGTTCACATTGTATCTCCTGAGCTTGCAGTTTGTTGAGTTTCTTGGATCTTTGGGATTATGGTTTTCATTAAGTTTGAGGATACTGTGTGCATTATTTCTTCAAATTTTTTTTTTTTATCACTCTTCCACTCTCTTTTGGGGATTACAATAACCTATTAGGCTTTTTGAAGTTGGCCATCTTTGAAGGCGCTTTATCTGTAAGCCATGACAGAATTCTCCATTTTTCCTTTCTCCAGGGGGCCGAGAACAACCTCTGCAGCATGTACGAGGAGAAGGTGCGCCCCTGCATCGACCTCATCGACTCCCTGAGGGCCCTGGGCGTGGAGCAGGACCTGGCCCTTCCAGCCATCGCCGTCATCGGGGACCAGAGCTCGGGCAAGAGCTCCGTGCTGGAGGCGCTGTCAGGAGTTGCCCTTCCTAGAGGCACCGGTAAGAGCTTATACTCTGCATTAGTCTGACCTGGCTACCATAACAAAATACTACTACAGGTGGAGTGGCTTAAGCCAAAGAAATTTACTTTCACATGATTCTGGAGGATGGGACTCCAGGATCAAGGTTTACTTCCTCCTGAGGCCTTTCTCCTTGGCTTGCATGTGGCCGTCTTCTCACTCTGCCCTCACATGGCCATTATTCTGTGCACAAGCATTGCTGGTGACTCTTTCTCTTATAAGGACACGAGTCATATTGGATTAGGGCCCCACCCTTATGACCTCATTTAACCTGAATTACCTCTTGAAAGGCCTTATCTTCAAATACAGTCACATTGGGGGTTAGTGCTTCAACATAATAATTTGGAAGGAACACTATTCAGTGCATAATATCATTGCATTGTACATTTTTTGTGTAAGTTGTATGTAATCTGGAATTCTTGGAAGATCTGAATAAAGACATTTGAGGCCCCAGTCCATAACTACATGCATGTGGGTGTCTGTCCTGAACTCCTTCCCAAGAGGTGACCCGTCATCTTGGGAGATAAAAATTGGTGCTCTGGTTGGTGATGCTGTTTGAGTTGCAAGGCCAACGATATCAGTGAGGGCTCAGGGGAGGATGTGAGACCTGGGATGGGTCTTGGAATACATGTCAGACATGGTAAGGAGGTAGGATTGGAAGGAGTTTACAGTAGGAGGACAGTGATAAGATGGCCTGGTGGCAGCAGTATGCCTTCCTGGTGGGTGTACAGTGTATATGTTAGGGGAATAATGGAGGATGTTTGCATGATTTTTGGGTGTTTCCCACTGCAATTTGCCACCTGAGCTGATGACAAAACACTGGGATGAGACAGGAAGCCTAAAGTGACTTTCAAGCATTAGTGAGCAAAACCTCACAGTCAAGATGCATGTTCTTGAGGTCACCCCAGACATAATGCATCAAAGTGTCAGAGGGTGAGACCAGAAAGTTTTCAGTTTTAAACGTCTCCCCAGACAATTGTATAAAAGTTCGAGAACCACTGGTCTAAGGCACCATGTAGGATGTTGAAGAGCAGAGCATGGAACTGATGTGAGTGTGGCCTCCTAGGAATTGTGACAAGATGTCCTCTGGTGCTGAAACTGAAAAAACTCGTCAATGAAGATGAGTGGAGAGGCAAGGTCAGTTACCAGGACATCGAGATGGAAATTTCTGATGCTTCGGAGGTGGAAAAGGAAGTCAGTAAAGGTAAGGACCCCATGTTTGGTCGTCATCCCATTTGGATGTCTGGTCAAGCTTCGTGAGGTGGGTGGACTCTGCCTGTGACTGTACCCACTCCACGCCCTGGGCCTGGCTGCTCCCTCGGGACCCTCTGTCCACATCGGGCCCCAGTCCCTGGAGCTTTGCCTTTGAGTTTTTGTTAACACCAGCACATTGGGACAGAATCTGATATCAATAATTTATTGCTCAGTATGTAAATAAGTATCGGAGAATAATGTCAATCTTAAAATTTAAAACTTGTCTCTAAACATGGAGGTCCGTCCTTTTTTCAAGGGCTTCCCCACTCCACAGACCTGGTGGCAGAGGAACGGTGTGGGGGCGAGGGAGCTCCTCACCCTGTTACCTCGTAAAAAGGCATTTCAGACGCTGCCTGCATCATCATGGAACCCCATTCAGCCTTTCCCTGGAGAAGGGGATGCGTGCGTTTGCATAATCCTAGCTCAGGCTAGTTCAAGGCAGGCCTCCATGGACGCAGAGATGAATCTGAAGCCTCTGCAAAGGGAAGTCACACTGGCAGTGTAGGTGAGGACCAGCTAACTGACCAAGAGCAGCACCTGTGAGATGAACAAATAATGACTTCTTTACTGACTTTCATTTTGTGCCTAGCATGTCATGTGATTAAGTGTCAGTCATTTGGGAAAGTGCTAAAGTGGTGTGAACTGATACCCTGCAGTAGGAAAGGATGGCTTAGCTTTCGTACAGACCGGAGCACTAAGTAACATTTGTTGACTCTTACAGACACTTAAATGATGTTCTAGACAAACTGTGATTTAGTATTAGTTGGGGTTAGGTTGGCTGCCTGGGACAGCAAACTCGAAATAACTGTGTGCATTAGTCAGCCCTTGCTGTGTAACAAACCCATCTCAAAACCAGATGGCTTGCCAGTCATGGTGGCTGATGCCTGTAATCCTGGCACTTTGGGAGACTGAGGCAGGAGGATTGCTTGAGGTCAGGAGTTCAAGGCTGCAGTGAGCTATGGTGATGTCACTGTACTCTAGCAGGGCAACAGAGCAAGACCTTGTCTCAAAACAAAAAGCAGAAAAAAAAAAAAGGACACACACACACAAAATAATAATGGCTTAAAATTTTTTGTTTCTCACAATTTGATGGCCTGGGCAGTTCTTTTCTGGGCTGGATTGGCTGGGGCTGATGGTCTAGAGTGGCCCTCAGCTAACACACCCAGGCCTTCTCTCCACGTGGTCTCTCATCTTCCAGGAGGCTACTCTGGGCTTTTGTATGTGGCAGGGGAGGGGTTCCCAGCAGCTCGAGAGGGCAAGCGCCGAAGCACAGCACCTTTCGATCTCTACGGCGTCACGTTTTGTGATACCTCATTAGCCAGAGAAAGTCACAGGGTCAAGCCCAATTTCAAGGGACGGACTCGCAATGGAAGAAGTGGCAAAGCCACACTGTAAAGTAACATGCACACAGGGACGGAGGGGAGTACTGATACCACCTGTGCAAGCAAGCTGCCGACGCAGTGTGGAAGTTCCCTCCCTCCCTCCCCCTCCCTCTCTCCCTCTTTCTCTGTCTCTCTCCCTGTCACATAAAAGTCTGGAGGTGGGCTGCTTTGAGGGTTCCAGCATCCAGAACCGAGACTCTTACTGTGTTTCTCTGTTTTGTGTGGCCTCTGTCCCAAGGCCCTCTCATGATTTAGTCGGCAAGTCCACGTAAGAGCCGGTGGACCATGGCAAAGGGCCTGTCCCCGCCTTATAAGCACACTTTCTGTAAGGCCACAACATTTTCACATGTGCCCCGTTGGCCAGGACCTAACCTCATGCTCGAGTCTGGGGTGAACGGATACCAGGGTAATTAGCAGACTGTATGCTGCATGGGCTGTTGTTATTTCCAGTCTGAGTTCTAGATTGGTGTCAGACACACCCAAAAGACATTCTGGATGCACAAAAGAGTGAAGTGGTATTAGCTAACAATTCGATGACACAAATTCACATCATACATTTTTCATTATTAAGGAAGAAGTATCAGGCTAAAATATCTTAATGGAAGCCGAGCAGCCAATGCTCATCTTGGCTAAAACAAGCACGTTGCCCGATATAATTTTCGGCGTATGTTTCAGGAATGCCCGTGTCTCCTTACTTGTTTGCAGTTAGCTTCCTTGTTCATTTCCTCCCGACATCAGCGGAAGGATTTTAGGTATGCCACCAGGAAGGACTTCTCCACTCTGCTCCTCTTTGGACTGCTGTAGGTTGGTGTCACCCGTGGGGATGTCCTCATGAGGTCTCTCCACAGACAGTTCTGGCCACTGGCAGGAAAATAACTGAGTTATCCTCTGAGGCCCTTTTCAGTTGCGATCACAGAAAAGTGAATCTGATCCAAATATGCTTTTACTGTGACTCACAGAGGGTGGAAGGTGCTTTCAATGTTCTCAGTGTAATGAGATATTGCCGTCCTGAGCTTTACTGGAGTTTTCTTTTTTCCTTCTTGTCTAGCCCAGAACGTCATCGCTGGGGAAGGGATGGGGATCAGTCACGAGCTAATCAGCCTGGAGATCAGCTCCCCCCACGTCCCGGACCTGACTCTCATAGACCTTCCCGGCATCACCAGGGTGGCCGTGGGCAATCAGCCTGCTGACATCGGGCGCCAGGTACAACCTCAGATTCCATCTGACCCTGGCCTTGGCCTTGGCGGGGCTGGGGGTTGGGGTAGAGCAGAGGTTGGGGGAGGGAAGGGGGCTCTGTACTGGAGCAACAGAGTCCAGGGCTGCGTTTTCATGAGTGAGTATTTGGCATGAGTGGGGAATTTGGAGAGCCCCTTGGTGGAAATCTCCTTCGGCAAGTTTGATGGTAGCTTCTCTGGGGAAAGTGAGGCAAACAGGCAAAACTGGAAACAAATTCTGTATGTATGTGTTTTGTGTTTTATGCAATGGCTGATTTTTGGTTCTCGTTGCACATTGTGGCATAGTTAAACAGGTATGTTTATGAGGGGGTTTTATGTGGGAAGAGGTGGCATTGGAAATAGGTATAATGATATCTGCGTATCAGTGAATTTCATATTACAAATTAGAGATTTAGGGAAGGAGTCGAGCAGTTTTCGGCATCCTGTTTTCCATTGTGACCATCAGACCTCAGGTCTTAGGGGATCGTAAACCAGCTGACTCCTTGTGGTTTTCCTGCCTCTGTAGCTGTTTTTGCCTCAGAGAACTTGGTTTCCCATAACTCCATCTTGGGCGGCGCTGCCATGTCTGCGTTTGTGGGTTCATTCCTCTGCAGTTACTTCTCTTTGGGGATACCCCTGGGGCTCTGAGGACCTGAAGCAGGTGCAAGGGCGGCACCTGTCTCAGTTCCTGTTCCCCTTTGCAACGCTCGCCTCCTCTCGTTTCCTTACAGATCAAGGCGCTCATCAAGAAATACATCAACAAGCAGGAGACAATCAACTTGGTGGTGGTCCCCAGTAATGTGGACATTGCCACCACGGAGGCGCTGAGCATGGCTCAGGAGGTGGACCCCGAAGGGGACAGGACCATAGGTAGGAAGAGTGGGGACCTGAGCACGGTAGGTGGTCTGCCAGTGGGAAAGTGTCCTTTGAATCCTGGTGGGCATTGCTAGACACGCACGGGGCTGGGGGACCCACGTGCAGCAAGTAAGACCTGCTAAGGTGGCAGGTTTGGTGCCCACCCAGGCCAGATGAAATGAGCCACATCTGACTCTTGTTGGCCACAGGCTGACTGGTAACCGTTATCTGCCTGTTTGGAAAAGGCATGGTGAGCTCAGAGGGAGGGGCAAACTCAGGAAGCGAGTTGCATCCATTAAGGATGCACGTGAGGTGGAAGCAGTGCAGACGTCCGTGGCAGATGAAGAGAGACACAAAATGTGGTCCGTTTGTGCCGTGGGCCTGAGTGCAGGGGCTCAGGGGGAGCCCCGTGGCCGCTGGCGGGGGCTCACTGCCTGTATGCAGCTTGCGCTGCCATTCTCCCCCTGGACGGGGCGCTGTTGGCCCCTCGGCTCTGTAGGAGCGGGGCTGGGAGGAGCCCTGGAGGGCCAGTGGCTGGGGGCGGGAGCTGCCCTCACCTCTGCCTCGTGACCCGGAGCCTTCTCTGACCGGAGTCTCTGGCTCTCAGGAATCTTGACAAAGCCTGATCTGGTGGACAGAGGTACGGAAGACAAGGTGGTAGACGTGGTACGAAACCTCGTGTGCCACCTGAAGAAGGGCTACATGATCGTCAAGTGCCGGGGCCAGCAGGACATCCAAGACCGGCTGAGCCTGGCCGAGGCCCTGCAGAGAGAGAAGGCCTTCTTCGAGGACCACCCGCATTTCAGGTGCGCTCGTCCGGGTTGCACACTGGTAAATTCAAACTGAGGACATCAGTCCAAAGCAGACGTTTGGAGAGTGTGTGTGTGTGCGCGGGTGTGTGTGTGTGTGTGTGTGTGTGTGTGTGTGTGTGTATTTGTACCTGGGCGATGCCTTGGAAGCATCAAAGGGGAATTCACAAAGCCCTGCAAAAAAACATTAAAAATCAATCAAAATAAGGAGAGGACCGCATACAATAATTTAAATAGTATGGTGCTGGGACCAGAACAGAAACGTAAATAGAAAAGTACAAAGCCTAAAAGTAGTTGCATAGATTTGATAATATGATAACTTCCACATTTCAAATCAATGGGTTGTGTCAGTTTGATTATTAATCAATGGCATTGGGATAATTGCTTAATATTTGGGAAAAAAATTCAAATAGTGCCCTTCACACATTACACCAAAATAAATACCAGTTGAAGTTTAAAATTAAATATAAAAAAGAAGGTGTACACGGCCCAGAAGAAAATGTAGACAGATAGTTTATATCCTCGGTGAAGACCCTCATGCCAAAGATAGAGTTTCTTTTAAAAGGAAAAGACTGATAAGTTGATTAGACTGAAAGCAATGAGAAGAGGTAGAGTGTAAACATTCTTGCGTTCAGTTCTCCCAGAAGCCGACACAAGGCCTCACTCAGAGCTGCAGGGTGTCAGAGAGACACTTGCACACTGCGTGTAGCAGCACTGTTCCCGGTAGCCGAGGGGTAGAGCAGCCCGGTGTCCATCAGCGGGTGACTGGATAAAAAGATGTGGTCTAGCATAAAAAGGGATACTGTTCAGCCTTAGAAAGGAAGGGAATTCTGACACACGCCACAGCATGCATGCACCTTGACATCATGCTCAGTGAAACAACCCAGTCACAAGAGGGCAGGTACGTACGATGCCACTTGTGTGAGGCCCCTAGGGTCCTCAAATTCACAGAGACAGACGGTAGAGTGGTGGGTGCCAGGGGCTGGGGAAAGAGAATGGGGAGTTCGTGTTTAATGGGGCCAGAATTTCAGTTTGGGAAGACGAGAAAGTTCTGGAGATGGATGGTGGTGATGTTTGCACAACGTGAATGCACTTAATGGCTCTGAACCGTACACTTAAAAACATTAATAGTTAAAATGGTCAGTTTTATATTATATGTAGTTTATCACAATTTTTTAAAAATTGGCAGGTATAGAAACTGAAGCTACTCTTGCAACTGGGCACGTAGGCTCATGCCTTCCTGCCGCCCTTCATGCTACATTCCTTTAGAATGTAGGAAACCCTGTAGTGACTCCCTGTGGCCACAGACTTGGGTGGAGTGAGAAGATGCTTGGTTTCCTTCCTCCAAGCAGCTTGTGGGTTAAGTTCTTCTCCTGGACAAGGACGTGTCTCCCCCTGCTCAGTATTCATCCACACACTTAGGTAAACAGGCATCGGTGTGTTTTTATGAAGACCTGCACCTTATGCGTCATGTCTACTTATATATATCTCTTGCACATAGAAGGGGGTATGTGTTATGAAAATGTATCTATAGAAGTGTATGTGTATTTTTATGAAGACCAATTCTATGGTCAGATGTCATGAGACACATTTATTACATCAGCTGGAATGGGTCGTCATTCCATACCATTGTTGAAATGTCTGAGATTGCTCAAATTCACTCGTAATTTTGTGCAATACGGTTCTGGCTATTTGTTGGGTATCGATGGCGAGATGTTCCATTCAGTTGTAATAACGGCCCGAGTGCCCCCAACAGCGGGATACAGATTTGCACGGTCTGGCTACATCGAGATGGACCCCTACCTCGTGTTCTCTCTTAGGGATCTTCTGGAGGAAGGAAGGGCCACTGTTCCCTGCCTGGCAGAAAGACTGACCACGGAGCTCATCACGCACATCTCCGTAAGCACACGCAGAGCTGTCTGTTCTCTAAAAGGGGACACAGAGCTGAACCTTGCTGGCTTCTTAAATGCTACTGTGCACACACATTTCCCGGGGACCTTGTTAAGATGCGGATTCAGGTTCAGTGGGTGTGGAGTGGGGCCTGAGATTCCGCATTTCTGGCAAGCCCCCAGGTGGTGTGGATGCTGCTTGTACGAGGGCAGGGTGACAGACTCTATCCACCTGGCCTAAATAAAAATTAAAACCTCGTGCACACTCTACGAACTGACTCTCATTGCCAACCACCATTATAATGTCTTAGCCATTGTAATGAACATATTTTTTATTTCGAAAAGCTCTCTGTGGCTTTTTTTTCAAATCTGCCTGAACATTGTCTTTTGCTTTTTCAAATTTTCACCTCAGCGCCAGGGTTCAAGGTCTTCCACGCTGGGCCCAGGAGTACAAGTGGAGAATAGGGTTTCTAGCTGATCGTAATGATGAGAGCAGAGCCTGTTGGGGGTCCCACCTTTATGCAGAAAGAGGGTGTTCCCTTATTCGAGTCCCCACCTTGAGCAAGCTGTGGGCACTGATGTTTTGCCGCTGCTCCCAGTCAGGCTCGTAGACTCAAGTTCAAGTTTTCTCACCTAGACAAGTGCGCTTGAGGCTGAGTCTGGCATCATGGCTGCTTTCTTCTTGAGTCCCTGGGAGGCTGCTGTCACCTGGCTGTGGCCTCTAAAGATCCCTCCTTAACTTCCCAGCTCCCGGATACATTGAAAGGGACAGTGTTAAGGTTTTAGCCGTGTTTAGATGTTTGCCATGGAAGAGTGTGCCAGCATGTGCAGCCACCATACTGTCAGAAGCACAAGTCCCTGGTAACTTTTCATCTGTTAAAAAACATTAAGAGTTGTTGAATCTCAAATTGTTCCAACTGCCGCTTTTTCAGAACCTGCTAGGCAGCTGGATCTTTCCATCTCCCTGCAGAGAGCTTACGTAATATGATCACAGGAGGAATTTCTACTTGTGTTGCTCTTATGGGGCCTGGGAATCGTGCAAACGCGGGTATCTTAGTGGCTCTTGAGGCTGTTTCTATGGCAATGGGAAAGTGGGGAGAGCTGGGTAGAAAACAAGGCCCCTAATGTGCCCTCTTTCTGCCTGGAAAATCTTCTCTTTTAGAGGAACCCGGGAAGTCAGATGGACTGTGCAGCTGCTCCGCAGGAGGCCCGGGATGTCCTTCTCATTGCCTGTTCATATTTATAGATTTCCGTTATTTTCTCTCCATTTTCCTCAGAAATCTCTGCCTTTGTTAGAAAATCAAATTAAGGAAAGTCACCAGAAGATAACAGAGGAGTTACAAAAGTACGGTGTGGACATACCGGAAGATGAGAATGAGAAAATGTTCTTCCTGATAGATGTGAGTGTTGCCGGGTGCGTCCAGGGGGAGACGCGTGTGCCTGGAGCACTTCTTTCTTCACTCCCTCGGCGGGTGCAAATACCCGCCACCGCGCTGGGCAGGGGCAGGGCACGCGCGGTGGGCTCGGCGAGGGCGAGTCAGCAGTGAGGGCACCACATCTCCTCTCCTTGCCTGGTGGCCCTCGATGCTGTCCTGAGCACTCGCCCGGATCCCGGAGGCAGTGAGGGGAGGGGCGGGGTTCCTGGCCGAAGCCTCTTCTTTCCCGGATCCCAGTGTCCATAGGAGATGAAGAATGACTCCCCCACCCTCGGCCCGCACACGACCTCCAAACCTCCTTGACGCTTGCATCTGAAATGTCTCTGCTTATACTGATGTTTTTCTTTCTGGCAGAAAATTAATGCATTTAACCAGGACATCCTTGCTTTGATACAAGGGGAGGAAATTGTCGGGGAGGAGGACACTCGGCTATTTACCAAACTCCGAAAGGAGTTCTGCAAATGGAGTGTTTTAATTGAAGAGAATTTCCAAAAAAGTGAGTAGTCCCTTTGGGCTGCTATAACAAAACACCTTAGTCTGGGTAATTTGTAAACAATAGAAATTTATTGCTCACAGTTCTGGAGGCCGAAAAATCTAAGATCAAGGCAATGGCAGACTCGGTGTCTGGTGTGGGCTAGGTCTCTGCTTCAAAGGTGGCACCTTCTAGCTGTGTCCCCATATGGCATAAGGGACAAACAAGCTCCCTCAGACTTCTTTTTTATGAGAGTGCTATAAGCATACCTCAGAGAAATTGTGGGTTCAATTCAGATAATCAAAATAAAGTGAATATTGCAATAACACAAGTCACACAAACTTTTTGGCTTCCTGATGCATATAAAAGTTATATTTATACCACACTGTAGTCTAAGTGTGCAATAATAGCATTATGTCATAAAAAATGTGTGTACTTTAAAATATTTTATTGTTAAAAAATATTGACACAGAGGCACAAAGGGAGCATGTGCTGTTGGAAAAATGGCACCAATAGACTTGCTCAACTCAGGGTTGCTACGAACCTTCAATCTGTAAAAGTCTCAATGTCTGCACAGTGCAATGAAATGAGGTGTGCCTTTCATCCCAGGCACAAGGGCAGAGCCTGCACTTCCCAAAGACCCCACCTCTTGAGGTTAAGTTTCACATTGGGGTTTAAGTTTCAACATATTGGCCGGGCGCGGTGGCTCACACCTATAATCCTAGCACTCTGGGAGGCCAAGGCAGGAGGGTCGCTTAAGGTCAGGAGTTTGAGACCAGCTTGAGCAAGAGCAAGACCCCGTCTCTACTAAATATAGAAAAATTAGCCGGGCATGGTGGCGCATGCCTGTAGTCCCAGCTACTCGGGAGGCTGAGGCAGGAGGATCGCTTGAGCCCAGGAGTTTGCGGTTGCAGTGAGCTAGGCTGACACCATGGCACTCTAGCCCAGGTGACAAAGTGAGACTCCGTCTCAAAAAAAAACCCCCAAAAACCAAAATAATAAAACAAATTTCAACATATGAATTTGGGGCGACAAAACATTCAGTCCATGGCAGTGAGTCAAGGCACCATCGTAACTCAGTATGTCGGGTTGAGAGAGAGGAGGGGAGTGTGTTGGTGAGGACGCCACAATAAGGAGTTAGTGCCGCAAAGGCCACGTTTGCTCTGCTCCGTATCACTGAACCCAAGTGTCCATCAGCTGGTGAATGGATAGACAGCTGTGGCATATCCACGTGCATTCGTCTGCCAGGGCTGCCACGACAAGGCCCCACAGACCGGGTGGCTTAAACGACAGAAACGTATTATCTCGCCACCGTGGAACGGGAAGTCCAAGATCAAGGCGTCAGCGGTTTGGTTTCTCCTGGGGCCTCTCTCCTTGTCTTGTGGAGGTGTCTTCTCCCTGTGTCCTCTGTGTCATCCCTCTGTGTGTGTCTGTGTCCTAATCCCCTCTTCTTACAAGGACACCAGTCAGACTGGATGACCGAATGACCTTACTTCGATTTAGTTACCTCTTTCTAAAGAGCCTATCTCCAGTCACACGCTGAGGGACTGGGGGCTAGGACTTGAACACGTGAATTTGTGGAGGACACAATTCAGCCTGTGACACCAGACAGTGGCACATTTTCAGCCACACAAGGGCACAGAGCACTGATAGATGCTGCCGCATGGGTGAGTCTTGATGTCACACTGAGTTAGAGCAACGGTCACAAAGCACCACGCACTGTGAGTCCCCTGATAGGAAAGGTCTGGAACAGGCAAATCCCGGGGACGGAAAGCAGAGCAGTGGCTGCCAGGGCTGGGGCGGGGGGGGAATGGGGCGTGACTGCTGACGGGTGGGGGGTTTCCTTGAGGTGACGGAAACGTTTGGGAGTTAGTGGCGATGGTACCACAACTTGTGAACATAACTAAAAATCACCGAATTGTGCACTTTTAATGGGGCAAATCTTACAGTATGTGAGTGATATCTCAATAAAAAATCCCCATGGGAAAATATCTCCTGACCAGAAAAGGGCATCAGACAGCCATGCCTGCTTAGTTCTTCAAAAGGAGGGACCAGAGCCCTTCTGAATTCACACCCCGGATGGAAACCCCATAGTCTAGGTGGTTGGGAGTAGAAATAATTCCAAAAGTGTGGAGAAAAATGAACCATTTTTACAGTCAGGAGTGACACCGTGTCACAATAATACAGTCCGATGTGCCTGGTTACTGTGTGGTTCTACTGGATTTGTAAATACTCTCTACTCAGCCCCAGCACGTGAGTGTGTGATGGGCAGCTGATTCCAGACAGCGTTCACCGTCATCTCTGCTCTTTCAAAGGCGCACAGTTCTGTGTGATACTCCGTTTTAATATTCTCTAAAGTAATATTCTATCATGATACGATTTCTTTGGTAAAAATAAAATTGGATTTACAGAAGTTCATACTCAAGTTCCTTTTCAGGAGTGTTTCTTCCTCTAACTTGCCACATTTGCTGATTTCTGGCATCTTACCAGATCTACACTCCCCATCTTGAACGAGTAAGGAAAATTACCTTGAGATCTATTTCTTCATTGCAATCTCTGGTTATTTTGCAATTCATAGGTCACATTTGATTTGATGATATTTCTTTCTCACCACTCAATATTTTCAGGAAGTCCAGAATGGTATTATGTTTAGAAAAATCTATGAGATTATTTTTGTAAAATAATCCAGAGCTATTCCTTCCTACTGTAGGTTATGAAATTATAAGTAGACAGGTCTGGAAATTCGAATGTCAGTATCGTGGCAGAGAGCTGCCAGGATTTGTGAATTACAAGACGTTTGAGACTATCGTCAAACAGCAAATCAGAACCCTGGAAGAGCCGGCCGTCGATATGCTGCACAAGGTGACTGGTGAGTTCTTGGTTTCACCTTTAGGCATTTTATTTCCAGGGCAGGGAAAGGTTTGAACCAAAGCCAACGGTACACGTCCTTCAGAGCCTTCCTCCTGGGGTGGTTTCCAGCACCTACGAGCAACTCTCTGACTCTCCAAATGCCAACTTGGTGTCCAACAGCTCAATTCAGTTCTAATACTAACTGCCTGGGGTCAGTGCAGACCCCACACACACCTGAAGGTCCCACACAACTTTCCCCAACTACAGATGCCAGTCTGAGTCCCAGACCTCCCGGGCTCCTACCTGACCGTGTATTAGTCAGGGCTCCTGCAACCCGCTCCTCAGGCTCGAGCCTTCGCTAGAATAGTTCACAGAACTCGGGAACGCACTTTGCTGACCTTTCCTGGTTTGCTATAAAGGATGTTATAGGCAGAAAAGGACAGCCAGGTGAAGAGGAAGCTAAGGCAAGGTCTGGAAGGGTCCCGAGTGCAGGAGCTGCTGTCCCCGTGGAGCTGGGGTGCACCACCCTCCCGGCACGGGTGTGTGCTCACCAGCCGGAAGCTCTCCGAACGCAGGGTTTCGTGGAGGCGTCATTGCGTAGGCAGGACGATTGTCAACCCGATGTCCTGGCCCCTCCTCTCCCTGGAGCTGAAAGTTCTAAGCTTCTAGTGGTGTCTTGGTCTTTCTAGTGACCAGCCCTCATCCTGACGCTACCGAGGGGCCCACCAAGCATTGTCTCATGAGAACAGCCAGGAAATCCCAAGGGATTTAGCAGCCTGTGTCAGGAACTAGGAACAAAGACCAAATACACATTTCCTGTTATGCCACACCTCCTCCCCACTGCTATGGCTACTTCACACTCTCAGAATACTCTGTTCATTTGAAATCTCCGAGACACAAAGTCAATGATCACATAATTGTACGTGAAAGCATGTTTCAAGCATCCTGAAGTGCTGCAGAACTAGGGGTTGTAGCGTGTCACGGGCAGGTCGGAAACTGAACCGTACTACGGGTCACATCTGTCCTGAAATGCTTTGCCTCCCTGGTTTTCCTGATGCCGTCGAATCTTTTTCCTCATCCTCGACTGGTGACCTCCTTACTCAGACTTCGACTGGCTCATTTTAGCAATAATCAATAATCATTCATAGATCATGAACTCAGGGGCTGGAGACAGCCTCAGAGGGGCTCACTAAGAGATGTATTTCCAATAAAATTTTGCCTTTCAGGCTTAATAATTATATACCCAAACCTGTAATTGTGTTGTTTTGGTCAGTTACACACTCTTAATTCACTCCAGAAGAAAGTTTGTAATACTTTTATGTTTAATCATACAAAACAGTTTAAAATATATATATTTTATATATTTTTAAATATTCTTGAAATATATTCTAGAATATAAAATATATATTCTATAATATAGAATCTATAATATAGAATATTATATTCTATATTATAGAATATATATTCTATAATATAGAATATATATTCTATTTTAAAATGTTCTAGAAATATATAATATGAAGATCAATAAAAGATATTCAAGCATAAAGATACAGGATATTATATTACATTATAAAAATTCTGTGAGGAAGTAGAATAGAAATATGAGTTTGAAAATTACAAGATAAATAATGTCCTTTTTTTATCTAAATAAGAGCTTGTTCTTATATTTCTTTTCAAATGGATAATGTGGTCATTCAGATTTCACTGTATATTTAAGAGTGATTTGACAGCTTTACTATAAAATATTAATGTATTTATAATTTACCAGAATTTACATCCTTTGCAACTGTTTATATTTAGGATAAAAAGTTTAAATGTCAAATAAATATATACTAGGTAACATACAGGTTTTAAATTTCTTCCAGCAAAAGAGCATGCCTTCCTTTTTTTATGGTAAAGAGGAGAAGGGAGGAAGGGAGGGAGGGAGAAAGGAAACTTTTCTTCTTACTGTTTTATCCGTATTTTTTACAATCTAGGACAAGTACAAATGATCCTACCAATATTGAACTGTTTTTCTCTTCTTGATCAGATATAGTCCGGATGGCTTTCTCGGATGTTTCGATAAAGAATTTTGAAGAATTTTTTAACCTCCACAGAACTGCCAAGGTAAAACCAAATGTATGTTATTAAAAAAAAAAAAAAATCCTGGCACTAGAATACAGATTTTTTGGATTAAGGCCATTCCAACTTTATTGTATATATTTAGAGAAGCAAATAATAGAGCTCACCCGCGACTCTTACTAATGATGTTACCAGTGATGTCTGGTTAAAAGCAATGAAGAGAGAGAGTGTTTACACTCGTGGGGACAAGAGATCCACGGTTAGTGCAGAAGATTATCACATCTGAAGAAAATGGCCCCAAATCCAGAAACTCACGAGGAAGCTAAGTCTAAAAATGGTACCTTTGAGAGTAAAGAAAGAGCCAAGAAGAAACGAGACACCTTCCCCCCTCCGAGCCAGGAGGCCAGTCTGAGCTAAGAAGCCAGACTCATCCACTCTCAGAAACAGGGTCCCCGGCACAGCTGGGGACAGGGGGAGGTCTCGGGACACGCCGCTGCACCAGCCTGTGCCTCTGGCTCCTCATCCATAAAATGGGACCAGGAAGGCCTTCCTCGGAAGGTTGTGAGGGACGTAGGAAATGTTTGGGGCGCGCCCAGCGCGGTGCCTGGTGGCTCTCACCAAGGTCCAGAGGGTGCAGATGTCCTCTTTTGCCGTCTCTCCTCCTTGGCTTCTTGGCAGCCAGTTTTTCTAAACGTCCCAGGAACTTGGTGACACATAGAATTTGACTGGCTGAAATGCTGCCTCCCTTATCCCTGCGGGCTCCCTGGTGGATGCCATCTCCTCATCTGCAGATGTGAAAGCCCCTAAGGGAGAAAAGACGCAGCTGAGTCATGGCGCCTGAGGACAGAGTCTGTGCAGGTCCCAGGCCCTGGGAGGGGTCTGGTCACACGTGTGGCTTCCCCAGAGATTCCACCCTGGGCCAGGGGTGGCCCCCACTTAGAGCAGCCACGGCGGGGCCTGTGCTGTCTCACACTCGTCGGGGAAGCTGATGTGCTTGGGCTTTCCAGACGCCTTCTCTTCCTGTGCCTCAGGGGGTGCCTCAGAGTTGTGTTTCTCTCTTGCTGTAGTCCAAAATCGAAGACATCAGACTAGAAAAGGAGAAGGAAGCTGAGAAGTCCATCCGACTTCACTTCCAGATGGAGCAGATCGTCTACTGCCAGGACCAGGTTTACAGGGGTGCGTTGCAGAAGGTCCGCGAGGAGGAGGTGGAGGAAGAGAAAAGTAAAAAATCCGTCAATTTCTTCCCTCTGCAACATTCGCAAAGCTCCAAAGACTCTTCCATGGCCGAGATCTTTCAGCACCTGATGGCCTACCACCAGGTGAGTCTGCGGACCTCTCAGAGGGGTGTTTCCTTTCTTCTAAATGCCTCCCTCTCTAGTCTTGTTCTCCCTGCAGGTGGCCACCGCTCAGCTCCGCTGTTCAGCTCTTTCTGAGCCTCCACAGAAGCAACTCAGCCTCCATAAGAAGAGGCTATAGCTTAAAGCTTCTGACATCTGCTTTTGACTAGCTGTGTGGCCCTGACCAAGTTACTTAACTTCTCTGAGCTTTGGCTTTTTTCTCTGTAAAGTGGAATCTCCCCATGGGGTTTTAGTGACTATTCCGCGAGTCAGGTGTGGATACGTTCCTTAGCGCAGCATTGGAACGCAGTGGCAGCTCACCAAGTGGAAGCCGTCCCACAGACCCGTGCTTTCATTGATCCTGCACATTTCAGATAACTGAACGTGTGATCTAATTCATCCTGGGGAAGGGGACCGTGAATACAGGTACAACTCGGGGAGAGCCATCGGGATATGGAGAAATCTGTACAGATAAAGCAAAGTGCAATCTCTTGGTTTGCCAGGCATCTCCATCAGTGCCCTATCTGGATGCGTTAAGGCTGCGCTGCTCAAACGCCACGGCGCACACAGGCCTCCTGGGTGTCGTGCTGAAATGCGGGTGTTGGTTGCAGGTCTGGGGTGGGGCCCAGATTCTGCATTTTTCACGGGCTCTCGGAAGATGCCCGTGCGACTGGACAGAGACCCGCTGCCAAGGGCCAAACTGCACTCCTGCAGACCCTGGGAGGTGCACAGGCTGGGTGCAGCCAGCCAAGGGTAAGACAGGAGCACACAGCTGACTCTCCTGCAGCTGAGCTCAGCACCTGTCTGCTGCTCATGCCGCTTCTTAGAATGCGCAGGTAAGGCGCGCACCTGCACAAAATCCAAAAGGTAGAGTGAGTGACAATGGAAAATGAGTCTCCCATGAACCCCACCAGAGCCAGGCAGCTCCCTCCCCGGAAGCAGCCCTTCTCCAGGTTTTCTGTCCTCCCAGGGCAAATCCGTGCGTTGGAAAGCGGCCCTGCATGTGCATTTTGCAATTGTTTTTACACCAAGGGTAGCGTAGTACACGTGCTGTTCAGCACCCTGCTGCTTCTGCTGCGCCTGGGAGATGGCTCTGCCTCAGTTCACAGGCAGCCACCTCGTTCTTTTTAACGGCTGCCGAGGGGACCATATTATAGACCTAGCGCACTGAGCCGGTCCCCTGTGCATGGAAATAATTTGTTTCCAGTCTTGTGCTCAAGCAGGGGCGCTGATCCGAATAGCCTCGTCCGCACGTCGTGTATCTGGAAGCGTAAATTGCTAGAAAGGAGATTGCTGGTGTATGAGCGCCAGGAAAGCAGAAGCAATAGGGTACGTGTATGTAAAGAAATACATTTCAAGGAACTGGCTTGTGGGGCTGTGGGGCTGGCAAGTCCCAAATCCTAGGGCGGGCAGCTGAGTGCACAGCCCGACTCTCTTCTTCCTCAGGAAAACCTCATTTTCGCCCTCAAGGCCTTTCAGCGGGTTGCTGGGGCTGCCCAGGTTACGGAGGGCGTCTCGCTGAGGTCGACAGACTGTAGATGTTAGCCGTGTACACGGAACACCTCCCCTGCAGCACCTAGATTCGTGCCGACTGACTCACTGGGACCCTAGCCTAGCCGAGTGGGCGCGCGCAACTGACCGCACGCCTGGGGAAGGCACGGCTCGTTGCAGATGGTGAACATTACCCACTCTTGCCAGTCTAGTCCACGCCTAAAGTCGTTGGGATTTTTTGACAGTCGTGTATGGAAATCATATAGGTAAAAGTGACATCTTCTAATTTTAATTAGCATTTCTCTCATGGCAACGAGGTGGTCTGTCTTTTCGTGTGTTGAGAGTGATTTCTGTTTCTTGTGTAGCAAACTGTCTGCCCAGGAGGAGCTCTTGGCACAGTGAGATATTAGACTTTCGTATCTTACGATGCAAATACTCTATATTTTGTCATTTGCCTTGTGACTTTGTCTCTGGTGGGTTTAGATCATGCCGAAGTTTTCTAGACATTGCGGATTGCATTTAATTATCGTTTCTTTTTGGGCTTGTGTGTTTCCTGGTCATACTTTAAAAGGACTTTGCCTCTCTGAGATTATAAACAATTGTAAAATATTTTCTTCAAGTCATTTATTACTTTAACTTTTCCACTGTAGCCATGATGCCTTTGGAGTTGTTGGATGTCAAGAACGAGGCAGGCTGGAGATGGCTAGCAGCTGCCCCAGCACCAGCGATCAAGGGCCATCTTGTCCCCATGACAGCCACATCCCCCGCCGTGCGCCCTTCCTTTCTACACTCGGGTCTTTGTCTGGAACCTGTCTCCTGGTCTGTCTTGTCCTCGACCGGTCAACACGGTCGCATCCGAGCTCTCTGTGCAGCGTTTCCCTGCCCGGCACAGCCAGCACAGCCAGCACCGCCCGGTCACCCCCGCTTCTTTTCTTTCTTGTCTTTATTGTGCTACAACATTTATAAGACACATTTTACCGTCTGAACTGTCAGCATCTTTAGATGTTCGGTTCGATGGCATCACGTACATTCACGTTGTCGTGCAACCATCACCACCGTCCGGCTCCAGAACTTTTTCATTTTCTCAAACCGGAACTCTGTCCCCATGAAACACTACCTCCCCGCCCTCTCCCCAGCCCCTGGCACCCGCCTTTGTACTTCCGGTCTCTATGGCTTTTGCTACCCTAGGGACGTCATACAAGTGGAACCGCACGGTATTGTCACTTTGTGACTGGCTCACCTCACTCAGCATGGTGTCGTCCACCTTCGTGCACGTCGCAGCGTGCGTCCGAGTTTCAGTCCCTGTAAGACAATAATATTCCACTGATGTCTATATCGCCTTGTCTTCGTCCACGGACACCTGGGTTGTTTCACTCGTTGGCTGTTGAGACCAGTGCTGCTATGACTATGGGTGTACAAGCATCTGGGCGCCCACTTCTTTTTATGTACAGATTTTCTGTGTATTTTTGTTTGTTCCGGTTTCAGTATGAATTTTAGAATTAGCTTATGCAGTTTCCTAGGAACGGAGAGAACCGCTGGTGTATTTGTTGGGATTGCGTTCACTGCCTGGGTCTCCGTAGGGAAAGTTGACGTCTTTCTCACACTAAGGCTCCTGTCCCAGGGCATCACGGGTCTCTCCATTTTCAAGGCCTCCTTTGGCGGGGGTCTCAGGAGTATATTGAAGTTTTCTTTGTGTAGACAGAGCATGTTTCTGAGGTTTATGCCTACGTGTTTTCTCACTGCCGTGTCTGCTGCAGAAGGCCCTTTCTCCCATGACATTGTCTGCTGCTGGCGGTGGGTGTGGTCTCCATACGTAAGCTTAATGCCCCACACCCCTCTGAGTCTCTCACCGCGTGTAGCAGTTTCACAGCTGATTCCTGTGAGCTTTCCCAGGGAGCACACGCACCCTCTGCAGGTAGCGATGGCTTTGCCCTGCCCTGGCCCCAGCATCGCCCCTGAGCCCCTTCCTTCTGCCTGTTCCTGTCTCCTTTCCCCGTCTGCACTGGGACATGGTCCCCGCCCTTCGCTTGCTCTGGCCCTGGAACATGCACCGTGTGTCCATCTCTGTCTCCCTCACCCGCTCCACTAACTTCCACTGGGTGCTCATTACATGCCTGGCATCTTTCTAAACCTGTGTCTTTTAGCTCATTTAATCTTTGTAAGCATCCATGAGGCCAGTGCTATCCGTGTCCCTACTTCATAGGGAAGGGCACTGAGGCACAGAGGTAGCAGGACTTGCCAGGGTACCGGTACCCATCACCTTCCTGCGAGGTCAGCCAGTCCCGGGAAGGAGGACACTTCCCTAACGGTGGGGGCCTGGGCAGGGAGGAAATGGTAAGTGTGTGTCAGGGGGCGTCTTCTGTGGCTTTTGATAGCCCAGAGTCTACTTTCTGCTAAATCATGAGTGATGATGAAAGACAAGCCATAACACATTTTCAGCAGAGTTGTAAACAATTTGAAAATATAGTTTTTGTGCTGTCTGTGCTTCTTAGGGTATATATTCCCTCTTCCATCTGAAGTCCCCACCTAATGGTCAGGAACAGCGGGTGGGCGCGTGCAGTCCAGAGTGCAGCACGGCTTGGAGCTGGGACCGTCTTTGCCCCGTGCGAGGCTCCCCTCCGCCTCCCGTGCGGAGGACGCTGATGGGTCTGAAACCCAGGGGAGGGACCTTGTCCATGCCAGGGTCTCCCTCACTGGGAATCTGGGTGCCGCGACGCTCACATGGTGCAGCGCCGTTTGCCTCAGCCGCCTGTGTGTTGTTCCTTCCAGGAGGTCAGCAAGCGCATCTCCAACCACATCCCCCTGACCATCCAGTACTTCGTCCTCCAGATGTACGGCCAGGATCTGCAGAAGGGCATGCTGCAGCTCCTGCAGGACAAGGACAGCTACAGCTGGCTCCTGAAGGAACGGAGCGACACCAGCGACAAGAGGAAGTTCCTGAAGGAGCGGTTAGCACGGCTGGCGCAGGCCCGGCGCCGGCTGGCCAAATTCCCCGGTTAATCGAGCTCTCTATCTGGCCCTGTAGACACGCCTTTCCCCGTAGCTGCACCCTTATCATTCAGCCGTTGAACAAACACTGTTTGAGCGCTCTCCGGCCAGACCTGACAGTCACGGTCTCTGCTTATCCGTCAGCTGACGAGGACTTGGTAAGAGGCTCTGGTGGCACTCTGATCTCCAGCACTAAGACGAAAGCCCTGCCTACAGACGCACAGGATCCAGATGGAGTGAATGATGCCACTTTCCCGACTGGAGAAAATATTTTCAACCCTTAGAATCACTCTTCCTCTCTGAACTCTCCTCTTTAATTTATTAGAAACCCATGCATGCTAACCATCCTAGAAGGGTTATTTGCCGGTTTTTGTAACATCCTTTCAGGAACCCAGTGTTTTTGGAGCATCAGTACCACCTGTGTATGCTTCTAGGAGTCGCACCTGTTTGTAATAAACTCATTTCTAGCAGGCCTTTCTCAGATGTGTTTTGCATTTTGGGGAGAAGCCTGCAAGCGGCAGCAAGTAGGAGCCCAGTGTCGCATAACTGAGCACCAAAGCCGCCCTCCGTGGCAGGACTAGGTGGGAACAAGCAAAAGAGCAGAGTCTGAGGATTTCCTAGAGACTGAAGGAAAAGGGGGAGCACAGACTTATAAAAATGAAACCGAATGTGAAGCCAGCGGCACTGTTCACGGTGTGCACTGAGCAAGTGTCCGGTCTGTCTAGGCGCCGGGCACCTGTGTGGACTTGAAGAGGTACAGGGCCAAGAGGAGGTTGCGCCACGGGAGGACTTTGCCGCATGCAGGTGCCCTGGCTGGGGAGAGCCGGGAAGCAGAGAAGGGGGAATGTCAGCATGAACGGCCCTGGAGGAGAGCTGTAGAGTCCCGGCTGTTCCCTTTGGTCTAGCCAGGGGTGGGGACTCTCCAAGAACCAAATCAGTGCTGCTGTCGGGGCCTCCCTGCCCACCAGCCCAAGGCAGGCTCGGGGGCAGGACCTCGAACAATGGACAATGGCTGCACGGGGCATGAGAAGACCTGATGCCGTGTCCTTTAAAGGGAGAGTCGAAGGATCACAAATGGCAGAGCCTAGGACAGAGAAGATCAGGGGGCGGTTGGAGAGATGAGGTGTGAACACCCAAGGAACAGAGGGATGAGGGATGAGGCATGAACCAAGGAGCAGATGTTCTCCGGGGAGACACATTCCAGACTGTGGGGGATGGGGCCTGCTCTCTGCAGAGACGTCCAGAGGGCGAAGCGCCACCTCGGATGGGGGGCAGGGTGGGGACCAGACCAGCGACACCATCCCCTCCCATCTGGGCCCCCCACCCACAAATCTCTCCTTACTCTTGGGACTCTGATCCTTAATCGGTCGGGACCATTTGAGAATGTTCGCAGGAGAGCCTGCCAGGAGAACAGCAGGCTCTGTGCCCTCCCAGCGCTGCAGGACACCTGCGGGTTGACTGGGAGCGGCTGCGGGCTAGCACAGGCCGGTGGGTGTGACGCGTGCTTGAGGAGAAGATATACCCACATGCACAGACCAGCAGGAACAGGTTGTGCATGTGCCGCGAGTGGCCCTAGTCCGGCACCAGGCATTCGTCCCTTCAGTAGACAGAGTCCAGGTCTCACTTCACTGCTGGCCACCAGCCAGGCCAGTCCCTTCCATGAGGCGGGTGCCCTCTCGCGGCCGGCCTGAGAAACTTCATCACGAGGCATCCCTTCCTTCACACGCCCTCCCGCCTCCCCGCGCCAATCTTGCACCCACCTAGATTAAGCGCTACCAGAAACAGTCGGCGGCACCAGAGTGCTGCACGGGCTTCTACTTCACTGTTGCCACGATTTCCCTCTTACCTGGGGAGGAAGGAGGAAGGAAGTTGAGGGCATGTGCCTCAGAGAAGGGGAGTTTACCTGGGGAGTGAAGGTGCTGGGGACCCTCCAAGGTGCTTGCCAGAACTTTCCTTTTGTCCAAGAAGAGCAAAGGTGGGTATGCCAGGTCTGTCCCAGCTACTCACAGAGAGGGGAGGAGGGCGTTGCTCCTCCTCCCAAGGGGTCAGAACTCAGAGTCCTGGAGACCACTCTGTGTGACTCCTTCACTCCCAGGCCCCCCAGCCCCATGGCTCAGGCCAGCAAAGGAACGGCCCCTGCCCACCCCACGCAGTCCCCACACAGGAGGGCCCCAGAGGGGCACGACCTGATCTCCAGCTTGGAGGCCATCGGCCTGTGCAGATAGACGAGAATATCCACTGTGTCTACTCGTGGACCCACTCTGGGCAGGTCTGAGGCTCGGTTGAGCCCACAGGGTGGGGGTGAGTTTGGAGCAGGGCAGGGAGAGGGCCAGGAGAGGCTGGACGCACAGAAACAGAAAGCCTGGTTTTCCAGAGCATGCTGCAGGTGCTTAATAAATGCTGTGGGGAGGGAGTGGAGACTAGGGCATACTGGGCATAAGCCTTGTTTGAATGACCTTCTGGCTTGGTGACTGTACTCTAAGATGCCAGGGGGCATCTGCCACATTGTCACCCTTCTCTAGCAAAAAGCCCCCCAGACAGCGGTTGTTATTTTGGAGGAAGGGAATCCAATTCGAGTGGCAAATCCTCCACCAGGTAGCAATAAAAACAACAAAAGTGACGCAGACCTTGGCCTTCAGATCCCACTTCTGTTTTCCTCCAAGAAAAAAAAGATCCGACAGTCCAAGCAATTCAGTGGGTTTTCAGGCGGTTATAAGACCTGTAACCTGTTTGATCGCAGCGAAGAGGATGGCCCTAGCAAGCTATCTAGCTTGTGCATAGTGCAAACACCAATATTTATGGGGTTAATTCATTAAAAAGGAGTCAGCTGTTACCTTTGTGGATTTTTTCAGTGTTACGTTAGAAGTAGCATAAATTCCAGCATGTGTCTTAAAACACCAGGTGCGCCACGCATGTGAGCTGTGGCTCATGCTGGGGCATCTTGATACGTCACCCTCTCTGTGTGTCCAGAGCCATGAAGGGCTGTGGCCCTGGGATTCAACTCCAGCCGGGCTGCGGGCAGTAGCCCTGGCCTGAGGGTAAAAGGGCTCAGAGCTGGACAGGTGAGCTGTAGAGGAACCAGAAGAACCCGCACATGTGGACCTGAGTTTAAGGCACGACCGTCCCCCAACAACTCAGCAGGAGGGGAAGGAAGGGAACCGCTCCTTTCAACACTGACACTTACCCGCTGGCAGAAGCAACAAAACGACGGCACAGATGACGAGCTGTACTCTAATTAGCATTTGGGTTAATTTATATTAAGCACATTCAGTTATGTCTTTTATAAATGTTTAAATACAAAAGCATTGATATTTGCCTAGTCTCTTGGCTTTCTGGCTAGGTCTTGGAAATGAAGTCAGCTTCGTCCAAAAGTAAAATCATTTTCCAATGTGAAAAGTATAACTGCATAAAAGTCAGCTGCTCTGCTCATGCGGACATTTGAGGCATGCAGTCGGTACTCACCATTCAGTCCCTCATCTGTGAATTCGCCTGTGTGCTAACATTGATCTGTAGCCGCCGATCAACTAGCAGCTCTCTAGTGGGCACGCACAGAGCAGCGAGAAGTTCGTGTCACCCAATGTGAACGTTCCCAGCCAAGATCCAGCGGAGCAACACGCTGCCTTGTCTCAGTTCTCCTGCCGTAAGTAAGTGTCCTTCTCACGGTCTGTTAGTGCCATGTTTTCCAAATTTCTGAACTTTTAGTTGGTGATTTCGCTGTTTCAAATGCCCCCAAAAGCAGGGCTGGTGCCCTGAGCACAAGAAGGCCGAGATGTGCCCTTATGGAGAAAATAGGGCACATAGAGAAGTTTCATTCGGGCTTGAGTTAGACTAAAGTGTCTTTAAACACAAGCACATACAAAACGAAGTCACATATCCATCAGTTTATAAAAATGCTGTGACCAGAGGCTCACGGGATCCTAACTCTATTTCCCCAGGAGCGATGGTTCAATATTCCTAATTCAGTGTTGATGGAGACTTTATAGAACATCACTACTGCAAATCACAAGAGTCTGCAGGAATATTACCTAGTACAAAAATATGTGTTTTAATTTTTCTCCGAGCTTTGACACATTTTGACGTAACGAAGCCAATTGCCAGTCATGTCCTGCGATCCCCGTCAGGTATCGAGGGACGCCAGGAGAAAGGGTGGGATCCGCTCTCAAGCAGGGAAAAGCTTCCCCAGTCTGTCTCCCACCCACGCCTCGGCCACAGAGCACTGGGTCGAAACCACGTGAGGGAGCGCTCTGCCGCCGTGGACTCACGGGCCCTCCCCAAGGAAGAAACCTTCAGGGACCAGGTGTGGACTCGGTCTTGGACATGCTGCCCAGAGGCCGTGAGGACACTGGGCGGGTCGGTCGGAAGACAGTGGTTGTTGGGGTCTGAGTCTGGGGGGCCGGGAGCCCCAGGCCATGCCCACTCAGGAGTCGCTCAAGGGACACCTCCAACAGGACAGGCTGTGGGAGCCAAGGGGCCCCACCGGAGGAGCGCCCAGCCCTGCCTCGGAGCTCTGGCCGGCACAGCCCTCGCCCGGCCACGCGGAGCAGCCTCCGCATCCGCCCTCACGAGGACGCGCGGGCTGGCCCAGCGCCAGGCAGAGCTCCGAAGACGCGAAAAACGTGTGGAAAAAACCGTATAATTTATTTGCATGATATTCAATTTCACAATTGAATTTTACAATTTAAAAAAGATACAAAAGAGAAGACAAACTGTTGGTCACATAAATAAAAAGGAACAGTAGAGGGAGATGTTTTCACCTTGCGAGGCTGTGTAATATCTGGCTCGGGGAGCAGACGCCTCGTGGTGCTGCCTCACAGGCCCCTGGGGACGCCGCTCCCAGAGGCACGTGGCACGGAAGCGTCCCGTGGCTGGGGTTCTATTTCAAGGTTAGGTCCTGGCAGGAGAATCATTCATTTCCTTCTTAAAACCCAGTGTGCGTGGAAAGGAGGCAGGACCACGGTGGAGCAGCGCTCACGGCAAAGCGTCTGGCGACACGAGAGGGACCCCCACCCCTGCGGAACCCTTGGTGTTGGAAGGGCCAACGGGAAGTCCAAAACGAAATGTCCTTCTCTTCTCCGTTGCCAGCCTGGCTCTTTTCTTCAGCACGCTGGTTTCCAGGGCGTTAAGGCAGGAGCCCGTCATTCTGTGAAGGTCGCCCAAGTGCGCCACGCATGTCCTTGGCCAGGACAACAACAGTCTCAAAGAGCAAGTGCCTGAACTTCTTGGAGGCATCAGAAGCCAAGATTCCAGCACTGAGGTAGCAACACATACAAACATGACAAGGAAACAGCGTATCCTAAACCACACACCCCTGATTGCCCCAGGAGACCTCGATTGCCAGTGATTCGGGGGTGGAGAGGGTCAGCATGGTGCCCGGCTCGGCCCCACTGCCAGGACCAAGGGTCGTGCACACTCTGCAAGGGGGCCGGAGCGGGACTGTAGGGGCTTCCTCCGAGGAGCCCAGGACGTGCAGGTGGAGACCTGCACCAGCAGCCGCCTCTGTAACCGCCTCCCTTGCACCGAGGGCTGTCTACACTCCCACTCCCGCAAGGAGAGGAAAAAAAGGTTTCTCTTGCCCTCACAAGTGACTAGCACGTCGCCACCCACGAAGGGCTGGTCCCTTTCATTTGTAGACACCATCAGGGGCTGCTAAGAAGGCACTAGAAAATGACTGGCCAAAACCCCTTGTGGAGAGCCAGGCCGTGGGGCTATGCAGGTGGCTGTCCCCTTTTCCAACTCAAGCCGTCCAGCAGCTAAGAGGTGACAGCTCCCTGCTCATCCAAAAGCAGCCCCCGGAATGGGCTCAGAAGGAAGGTCCCAACAGGGCAGCCTCCACCCCACTCCTCCGTGTCTGGCCGGGGGTGCCCACACCCAGCCGGGCTGTCACCCCTTCTGGACAAGGGGTCAGAGGGAATGGGCCCAGGGCCAGGGGAGCCACTGCAGCCTGCACAGAATGGCAGAGAGTGCCAAAGTCAGACAAGTTCACTATTTAATAAAAATGAAAGGACCTCTGAATCATCTCTAAAAATAAATCATGCACAGGGAATCAACGCCAGCCCCTCCGTGTTCTTGTGCAACGATGTCAGGGACAAAGGCCACGAGGATTAGCTGTCTGCCTGTTCAAACAGGAAAGAAAAACAAAAATCAAATGTTATTTTCTTAAGACAAACAAAAGTAGAAAAGTACTGTTTTTTCTCTAGATCGACATGAAGCACTTATAAAGCAAATAAGCCAGTTTAATGGCACAAAGGGATCGCTTTTCCCCAGCGTCGGCCGGGGGGCGGGCAGGGGCTCCGGGTGCACAGCGCACAGGGGACAGGCAGTGTGAGCGGCGCCCGCGGCTCAGCGCAGCTGGGCCACAGCTACGTCCGGGGAACCGACCCTGGTGTTTCGTTAGCAGAGCCCTGGCCTCCTCCCAGACGCCCTCCTGCCTCAGCCCTTTCTGTCCCCAGGGCGGCCACGCTGACCCACCTGTGGCCCTACGCACACCCTGCTCTTCTCTGTCTCCATCCTAGAGAGAGTCCGCCTCGGCCTGGCCAGCCGTCCCCTCTGGTCCCTCCAGCCCCACCGACTTCCCTCCTGCCACCCCCTCCCCCAGCACGATAGCTGGGGTTTTCTATTTCCAGTGCTGTGCCCTCTGCCAGGCAAGGACAGCGGCCCCACAGTCCCATGAAGGCCCTGGGCCCCGGGTGTCATTTGAGGGAGACACGGGTCGGGCCTTATGGGGCCATCCCCCAGGCTCTGCCTCTCCTGCAACAGACCGGACACCTTGGGAGACTTGAGAGCAGACAAAATAGAAGGTTTTCTTTCACCAGCAGCCTGGCCCTAGAGAATGCAGAAACTGGGAAGACTGCAGTTCCCCAGGCCCCTGGGACGGAAGGCCTGGTTGTCTCCCCAGATGGCGGCAGTGCCCGAGGCCAGGGCTGCCATGAGCAGTCCGAGTCGGGCTGGGCACCCCGGAGGGCGATGTTGCTGGGAAGCTGGGTCTTCCTTCCCTTCACAACCTTCCCTGTACCGGAGTCTGGGGAGCCACAGAACGCCAGCTGCCTCTCCACATCTAAGCTGGGGGCGGCCCAGGCCCACTCCGTAGCCCCAGAGAGGCTGCGGCACGGGCACAGCTCTGCCCTCTGCTCTCTGCCCACCGCCAGGGCTTGGTGTGATGGCGGCTGGGTGGGATAAGCGAGTCGCAGAGCCAGGACGAAGAGTGGCCAGCAGAGTGCAAGAGAGATTCCTGCAAGCTGAGCCCCAGACTTCGTCATCCACGCACCAGTGGCACCAAGCAGAGGACACCAGTCAGCGGCGATGGGCAGCCACCAGGGGCGTGGGGAAGGCGACCCTCACAGCAGACCCTTGGCCGTGGGAGGCAGGCTTTGCTTCATGCTTCTGCTGTCAGCGGTCAGCTTCTGGCCGTGGAACCACGCCTAGCAGAGCTCTGGCTTGGCTCGAGGAATCAGGGGATGCAGTCGGAGGGAGCATGGGCAAGTTACCTTCATTTGTCGATAAATCCAGTCTGCGAACACTGTCACGTTCCCGTACACTCCTGGTCTGTTAGGCTGGGCGCAGCCGGAGCCCCAGCTGGTGTCCCCGACCAACCACCAGACGCTGTTCTTCAAAGTGACCAGAGGCCCTCCACTGTCACCCTGGGGGACAGAACAAGTTACCAAGAGCAGAAAATCAAGTCCCGACCACTGGCCGTGCCTGGAGGGGTGAGGGTAACAGAGATACCATCCCCAAAAGAGACTGCGTCAGCCGTGAATTTTAGTCTATACCAGCCAGTAATTACTAAATAAATTGCTGCTTGTAGTTTAAAATAGTCAAAATACTTATTTCTGTTCCAGTGACACTTTTACCAAATACGAGTTTTCAGAGGGAGCGCGGCGTGCGGGATTCCTTGGTGGCACTTGCTTCTGCCACCTGAAGCTTTCACGCTATTAGCAGTGTCACTTCCCACGGCTGCCCCTGGGCGGGCTACGTGTGGCCAGGGAGGCTCCAATGGCCTGGGGAAGCCCTGTCTCTCCCAGGTGAATCCACAGGAGCTGGGAAGGGCCAAAGTTTGCACGGAAAGCTGCAATTACCTGGCAGGAATCAACAGTGCCCTGCAGGTAGCCTGCACAGATCATGGCCGACGTGACCAGGTTGTTGTAGACGTATTTGCTGTTGCACGTCGAGGGCTCGATGAGCTGCACCATGGCCGCGTTCAGCGTGTCCGAGGTCTTCCCTAGGAACAGGGCGATGCGTGGAGCTCCCGGTGCTGCCAGCAGCAATCCCAGAAGCGTGGCTTCCCCTCCCCAGAACCACCACAGGCGCTGTACATGGCCACGTGCCTACGTCCTCTCTGCTCCCTCCCTCGCCCTTCCTGACACCAGGCCACCAGGCCCCCTCCTGGGGAACCTGGACCGTCCTTGCTGGCCTGGGTCGAAGGCAGAGCTGGAGTCCAGCTTCAGGGAAGAGAACTTTCTACCTCTGGAGCCACAGGACTCCCTTAGTGTCTGGGATCTTCCCCGGGACCGATTTTCCCGTTCGTCACCTGCTCCTCACCGGACTGTTCCCAGACACGTGGGGGCTCGTGAGCCCACACAACCTGCCAGACTGCCACCTCTCGGCTCCCTGCGTGTTAGAGCTCCTGGGACACGGCCCGCACCCGCTGTCTCTGCCTCCCCCCTCCTTCCACCGCCACGGGCTTAACGTGCAAAGACAGAGCCCCGCATCACACTCCTCCACCCCAAATTCTTACCACCCGATCTCCCTGGCTCGGGACTGGCACCACCAGCCCTGAGGCTCCGGTCACACGGCAGGAAGCCACTCCTGCCCGACTTCTCACTCTCCCCCGCTGACATTCAGCCCAGCAGCAAGTCTGCTGGCTCTAGTCCAAAGGCACCCTCGTCTCTCCATATCCACGTCCCACCTTGCTCTGAGCCATCATCATGTCCCAGGGGACCACAGCAATGGCCTTGTCACCATCATCCTCACCTCCTCTTGCCCCTCCCTTCCCATGATGCCCCACACAGTGTCAGATCACGGCACTGCCCTGTGTAAGACCTCCCTGTCTAGCGTGGAAGAGAAGGCGGTGTCCTCACCATAGCCCGTGAGCCTACGTAATCTGGCCCGAGCCCGCATCCTGGACCCCCTGATTACTGGCCCTGCTGTCCTTCCCCATGCTTGCCATTCAGGTCAAATTCAGGCTCAAATGCCACCTCTTCCAAGAAGCCTTCTCTGATTACCCCTTCAAAGTAGCTGGTCCCGTGCTATCACCGCCCTCTGCCATCTGGAAGCACCTGGTTCAGTTGTCTCCTGGCTGTCTGACCACGTCTGCCCAGACACCACTGGTGACGTGACGTCCCCAAGGGCAGAATGTTTGTCTGTTCTGTTCAGTGCTGCATTCCCAGCACCCAAGCAGCACCCAGCCCATACTAGGTGTGCCGCTAACATTTCCTGATGCTCCCTTTGGTCGTAGACGCCACGAGGCCGTGCCCGGCTGTGCAGCCCACCTGCTGTACCTTCCTGCAGACAAGATGCCAGGACGGCCCCCAACTCTCCCCAGTAACCCCCTAAATCACTCAGCCTTTGTACATCTTCCCTTGTTTTAAAAGGTTTGTTTTACATGTGGTCTAAATGCTTCCTAGAAGGATGTAAACAATATATAAGATGGACCTTTGTACCGCTAAGCGCTTGCAACCCCCTGTACGTACGAAACAGCCGGATCCCTTCGTTGGAAACCCTCCCTGGGCGGAGTGTAAGTTACAGCCAGCGGGGCGGGCAGCCCACGCAGGGGTCAGGTTCCTGCTCCTGTCTGCCACCGCAGAAGGACAAAGGCTTCAGTGGAGTACAGGTGGCCATGACAGGTGACAGGGGCCCACCCTTGCCAAGTCCACTGTCACTTAGCCACGGAAGGACCTGTTGGGACTTCCAGGTTGTCCTTAGTTACAGCGGGCACAACCACGGGGGACGCTATACCTCTCACATTTATGTGGCCCTTATGCTTCAAAAAGCCGTTCCCACACACTGCTCCGTTTGATCTTAGTGAGAACGCAGTGTGCCAGGGAGGGTGGGTGCCATTTTTCTCATGTAGCAGATGGAGAAACTGAGGCATAAGGACTGGGGAATTGCCCAGAGTTATCTAGTCATTGAGTAGGAGAACCAGGATAAAACCCAAACCTCCCACTTCCAAACCCAGCACTCTGTCGTGGCCTCACCTTTCTCCTCGGTGGCCCCCCACCCGGAAATCCAGCAGGACTGCTCGGACGCCAGCATCAAGCCCGGGTTGGGCAGGCACACGGGCTTCACTCTGTCTGTTTCAGGAGGAGAAAACACTGTGAGCCAGGCCGGTCTCACTGAAGGCCTCAGCCATGGTCTCCGCCTGGCCCTTCCCCACCAGCAGCCCGCCGGGCCTGGCAACACCGCCACCCTGCCAGGAGGACCCAGGACCCCCGTGTGTCGCGGCACTGTCACTTCTGCCCCTCCAGCCCTCCTTCCAGCAGGCAAGAGCTCATGCTACTTATAAGTGGGATTATTTGCTAGCTCTGCTTCTAAAAATTCACGATGTCTCTGAGTGACAGAGGGTGGGAAAGACACTTGGGGGTCAATGGCCAAAAAGCCAGCGGCACCAGCTTGTCCCTCACTCGAGCTTTGGCTCTTCTCTGCCTGAACCGTTTGCCAGCGTGTATACAAACAGCTCGGTAGGGACGAGGTTTGGCTTCTGTACCCACATGGGGCTAGGACCTCCTGGACCCTGGGACAGACCAGGGCGGTGGCTGAATAAGAAGCTAAGGGAAAGCACATTTGTTTTAAATTAATCATCTTGCTTTCAGAACGTATATTTAAAAAATAAATAAATTATCTTTACAAATTATAGACCAGTTGTGGTCAACTGGAGGCATCTTTGCCACTCAGGGGACATCTGGCAATGTCTGGAGACAACTTTGCTTGTCACAGCTACGGGAGCCACTGAGCCATCCAGTGCAGAGGCCAGGGAGGACGGCCCAACGTCAAGAACTGCCCGGCCCCGACGTCAAGAGCGCCTCGGCGGAGAGCCCGCGTTCTAGATTTTGTCTGTGGCTTGAGTTGTCATCACCGCATGGTGGAGAGCAGACATGGGGCTGCATCTCCTCCACACACCCTTCAGCTGGCCACCCGCCGCGTGCCACCGTCACGCCACGCACATGCCGCCCTTCCATTAGCTCAGCGCGGGTTTCATCCCCAGTCGACATCTCCTTAAGATTTGGCCAAGTAGCGCGTCACCGAGCCACACGTACCGTTAAAAGTCAGAGGCGTCTGCAACTTCATAAGTGCGATGTCATTGTTCTTGGTCTTGGAATCATAATTTGGATGAGAAATCACTTTTTCCACTTGGTTTCCACTTCCATAGAACATGAAAGACTGTCTCAGAATTCCTGCGTACGCCGTCCAGTACCGGGCGTTGTTCAGAGGTCTGGGAGATACAGATGCGCAACGCTCGGCATCTCAGAGCCACAGACACGAAACGCTCGACTGAGGAACTTCAAAGATGTGAGCTGGAGCCCAGGTCCCCGGAGCTGAGGGGACGCGCCAAAGCCATAGGCCAGGCTCTGGCACAGGAGCCCCGCCCGCCCCACCCCTGCCCTCTTTCTGGCTCTTCTTGCACCTTGAGGAACCTGCTCCTCCTCCTGGTTCCCCTGCGCCAGCCTGCGAATTGGGCCGAGACCCTGACGTTTCAGACGCCATTTCTAGCAGGACTGGGTCCTCCCTGTGTTTATATGCCAGAGCATTACCTGGCACACAGTAGACGCTTAATAAATGTGTACCGATGAACAGACTCGAGGGCTAATATCAGTCGAAGTGTTCCCTTTACCTAGGTGTTTCCCTTTTAAGAGAATCCCGACTACTAAAGGGTGCTGGGCTCGGGGTGTGAAGGGAGGGGAGAGGGGACTCTCTTGGGTGGTGACCTTTGCACCCCCACCTCCACAGAGCCGTCAGTGGCTGGGCTAAGAGTCACTCCAGGCTGAGCCTCTCCAAGGCAGGGGTAACTGAGGGTCGGGGTGAGTGAGGGGTCATCGCTCACCCCCTCACCCCCTCCCTCACTCAACCCGCCCCCCTCCCCCTTGCCCCTCCCTTACATCTGGCAGAAAAACACGTCTGCTGAGTGAGGCTTCCTCAAAACCAGGCATGTGACCCAAAAAACCACGTGTTTAAGCAAAAGGCAGAGGAGAGATGTATCTCCCACAAAAGCTACCACTATGAGTCGTGGCCACCCTCACCGCGCCCTAACCGTCTGTGTGGACAATGCCATGGCCGAGGATGCTTAGCCCCAAAGAACCTTCCAGCAGGACAGCGTGAAGTCCCTGGGCGTGTCTGAGCATGCCCTCTCCCAGGACCAGCATCCAGGAGAGAGAAGCCCTCAAGAGGACAAGGGTTTCTCGCAGGAGCAGGACAGAGCCGGCAGAAGGAGCCCTGGTCGCAGCAGCACTGCTGGGTATCTCCCGCCAGCGCCCAGCGCCCCGCGTGCAGGGCACACTCGGGGCACACTGCTGAGGGATAGATGTGGCCTTGCATCTGGGTGTCAGCTCGCCCGGCCTCCCAGCGGTGCCCGAGCAGGTGCCTTTACTCCCCCATTTGTGCACAAAGACCCTGGGGCTTCGAAAGGTCACAGGGCAGCGGGGTGTGCCCAGCCCCCGCCGCCCCCACCGGCCGCACAGGAGGACCTACTGTTCCACGCAGTGGGCGGCCGTCACGATCCACTCGGGGGTGATGATGGAGCCTCCGCACACGTGGACGTTCTGCACGTGCAGGCTCACCTGCCAGGGCCAGTCCCCCAGGGCGGCGCCCGAGCCCCCCACGATCCTGCTCTGGCGGCTCATGTTCGAGGTGGTCCCGCACTCTGAGGGCGACAAGCAAAGGCCAGCGGGCCCCTGAGACCAGCAATGGGCCACAGTGACACACCCAGCCCCGCCCAGGTGCTGCCAGGGTGCCACCCTCCCCAGGGCTCCTGGGCTGCTGGGCCTCTGATTCCCTTCGTTGGAGCCTCACTCGGAGGACTCGCTGGGGCAAGGACACTCCTGCGGCTGCCCAGGCCCCTGGAGGTACTCCTGAGACTCTGCAGGGTCTCCCGCTACCCGGGGGGGGGGGGTCGGCGGGTCCTGGAGACACCGATGGTGCCCCCAAGATTCCTTGCTACCGAAAAGGAAGACGGGGGGCCAGGCTGGGAGTGAGTAAGCGGTGGGGGGGGGCAAGGGAGTAAGGGGGTGTAGGTGTGAGGGGGTGAGGGAGCACTGGAGTGAGGGGTAACTGAGGGGTGAGTGAGGGGTCATCACTCACCCCCTCCCCCCTCACTCTCCCCTTCCCCTCCCCCCCACTTCTGGCAGCGGCTGAGCACCAGGTGGCCACACCTGGATATTAGCAAATGCTTCAAGTCCCCCACAGGGCAGCGTCCAGGGCTGGCTGAGCCACCCGGTCACTTCCTGGGGAAGGAGCCCCACCAGGCCCCCAGCCCAGGCGTGGCACAGAGAACAGGGCCTTGCCCGTGTCTCGAGCTGGCCTGTCCTCAGCAGACGCCTCTGGGACCCAAGTGGAGGCCTTGGGAGCACATCGGAATGTAAACAGGAGCTCCTCGGACAGAGCAGGGGCCCTGGGCACGTTCTTCCCTCTGGGCACCCCAAGGACACAGAGGGACACCTCCCCGAGGTGAAGGTTGCTTCCTAGAGATGTCAGCAGGGAGATGGAGCGGCACTCACCGATGCAGCGCAAAGACACCACCGCTTTTGAAGGACAGGAGTCGCTAGGCGGGAAGAGGGGAAAGTCTGGTCAATATAACAAATGAGGAGACGCTCGACTCGCAAATACCCAGGAGTGGATATTCGTTTCCAGCACTCTCTCCTGTCTCCCAGACGGGGAAGGATCCACTACCGAGACTCTCCAGTGAGGTGAGACTCCAGTGAGGTGAGAAGATCTACACGGGGCAGTGGCAAAGGGCAGACACCAGGTTATAGTTCCCAGCTAAATCCCAGCTGTGTGGCCTTGGGCAAGTTACTTAACCTCTCTGTGCCTACTTTCCCCCATCAGTAAAATGGGATCATAATTGTACCAACTCATAGGGTGCTTGTGAGGGTAGGCATGCAATAAGGTTAGTTTTTATTTTTATCCTTGGAATTTAAAATCATCCTCTAATTTTGTAAGCATCTGGAAACTTGACTGCTTTACATTTACAGCATGGAAAGCAATATGACCGACAATTTGCCTGGGCGCAGAGGAAAAATACGAGTTATTCATTTGGGAGCCAAACATCCCAAGTCAGGGATGAAAGAGGAGTAACTGATGCACTCGGTCCTACGGTAGATTTCCCCTGCATCCTGAGAAGCTAAGAGGCAGTCCGGGCACGCGGAGCTGGCCTGGCACGCGCGGCCGGCCGTGTGTTCTACGGAGCATAAACCACGCCACCGAGCGCCAACGTCAGCCTAGGCCACGCTGCAACCGAGATGAGCAAGACACAAACAGGTCTCTGAAATCACACCTGGACAGGCAGAGAGGGACCTTGCCCAAAAGTCTCCCATCCTGTCCCATCCCGGCCAACCTGAGTGACAGACAGATGCCTCTTTACCACCCACAGCCTCAGCCTGGCTTCATTCCAACCGCCTTCTAGAAAAAAAAAATACGGCAGCGACCACAGAATTACTGAATTACCGCCGTTTCCAGACAGCGTCTAACCCCAGCAAAGCCCCGCTTCCTTGAACCTCTCCCAAACTACCTAACACGAGCCCAAGTCCAGTAGGTCCTTCCTGACACCCTGTTACTGAGACACCGCAGGTCCCCCGTGACTACAGAAGTGCTCCTGGTGGACTTCGGCTCCAGGGCACTGACAATGAATGCCAAGCAAAGACGCTCCCCTTAAAAGAAGATGTTTTCTAAGAATCCTGAGGTCCACACTGCGTAGCCACCAGCATATCCGGCACCCCACAGTTTTCACCACAGCCTGGGGACTCAGCATCAAAGGGCAACTCCAGAAGGAAAAGAGGAAGTCCCCCCACCTCCTGCCAAATGCCAGACAATGACCTTCTCTTCTTTCTTTCAAACCCTCCAGCCACCGGGTGTTCCCAAGGCTCCTGCCAAGGGTGGCAGCCTCCTCTCCCCCTCCCCCGCCCCGGTGTCCTGCAACCAAGGAAGACAAAGAGCCACTTTGCGTTTGTAAAGCGCCCAGGCAGCCGTGCTTAGCTTCTCAGCAGGCAAACCACAGCCCGGCTGTTTGGATGGGTACACCTGGCTCGTCCTGCTGCATTCCCAGGGAGAGCCAGGCTGCGGAAGTCAGCCCCCCCAGACACCTCAGCCGAAGCCACCAGGAATGCAAACCTGCCCCCAGCCGCCCACTCAGAGGAAAGGTGGGGCGGTGCTAAGCTGCGCACCTGGGCCCTGGCCAGCAGGAAGGTGTGCCTGGCACCTGGGGATGAGCACCCAGACCTGGGAGGTGAGAAAGCTCCGGCGCAAAGGACACTGTGTCTTTGACACGGGAAACCATTCAGGTGACGGCAACGCTCTAGGAAGACCGCAGACATTTTAAACACGTGCAGAGCAGAATGAGTAGCCTAGGTCCACCCCCTCTTCCACCCTCCTGGCCAGGTCAGCCAGCAATCACGTGACCTTGGCTTGGGTTTATTCCCACCCACTCGACATACTGTGACCTGCCCAGGACCAAAAGTCAGCTTCGAGGCGTAGGAAAAGTTTGCCGAATTGCACTAGCCACTCACTCCCAGGCCCCCCGAACGCTGTGCACCCCTGGCATGGCAGCTGGCACTGCCACTCGTGGGTTGGGGCTCCGGGGACCACCCATCCCAGCTGCCTGGAATGGAGCGGATTCCTGGGAAGCAGGTCTTGCAGTGCGGAAACCAGCAAAGTCCCTGGCAAGCCAGGATGAGCTGGTCACCCCAGGTGGGTCCCCGAGATATTCTTTTGGATTCCTAGGGCCACAACCTGACATAGCAGGTGCATCCCTAGTGTCCAGAGATTGAAGAGAAATAAATAAAGATGGTTCTCAAGTTTGCGATGTTTTCCCCCAACGAGAGCAGACGGCAACTGAGAACAAAATGTCAAATCCACCTTAGTCACTTCCTGCAAGTAAACCCAGATCTGCGCAGAGTCACCAGTCCCGGTCGGGCTCCAGTCTCCGCCCAGCGCTAAACTCCCCAGATCCACACTTGCGGCTCGGAAAAATCAGAATCAGGACGAGATTCCTGTGGGACCTCCTGGTAGGTCTCCTTACACAATTTTTCAAAGAAAAAAAGAAATCGCCGCATACCTGTGGTACAGTTTTTTATAGATGTCGACATTGCCGGCACTTGTGTTCAGTTTCATGAAGCTCGTGGCCCCGCTGTCATCTGCTATTCCTTGGCTAGAATAATAACTATTCCTAAAAGCGATGGGAAATCTTATTTATAATAATGGTTAGGTTGCAAGTAAGCACAATTCCTAAGCTAGATCATAATACCTCTCTTGTATGATGCTCAGGACAGGAGGAAAAACCTTAGCATTTCGGAAAACAAAATCACACGTTTTAACCAAGTGACATTGAATTATAACTATTTTTGATCCAATAACCATGAAGTATCAGGTTTCCAATCTAGTTTGGGTCAGAACAAAGAAATGATGAGAAGAAGGATGTGTAAGTATGTAATCACACATACCTATAATCTAATAAAATGTACAGATATTAAAATGTCCCCACTTATAAAATTCCAGCGGGCTCCTGAACTGTGATGGAAGCTTCGCTACGTAATCCGACCCTGCGGTTAAGGGCCGGCATTGCGCAGCATTTTGCTAGCTAAGATGCCAACTCCCTTACCAAGTGGGAACTCATTTTGAAAATGTATATAGAATCCCCAAAATTGCATAGGTACCACATGGAGAGACCCCCAGAAGAGGAGCGATAATATGACCCTTTCTGCCAGTGCCTGAGGGCTGCAGTCTACCTCAGCAATGCTGACAAGCCTGCCAGGAACCCTCCCTCTTAACTCTTCCCACCTTTCCTCCAAGCTGCAGGCAGGAATGAATTTTTTAAAGGATAAATCTGATCAATTCTCTCCCCTGTTCGAAAGCCTTCAGTGGCTCCCAGATGCAGTGAAAGCAGCACAGGACTTTTCCTCACCAATCTCCCAACCAGCCCTCCTCTCCTCTGCCCCAGTCCCAGCTCCCCTCCCCCAGCGCGGCAAAGGGGTCAGCCCAGGCTGAGAGGCGCCTCAGAAAAAGAGTCACCAGCACCCCAGATTCACACCTAGGATCCCAGCACTCTGCGGGGCCTGAAGCAGGAGGATTGCTTGAGGCCAGGAGTTCAAGACCAATCTGAGCAAGAGCAGGACCCCGTCTCTACTAAAAATAGAAAAATTATCTGGCATGGTGGCGCATGCTTGTAGTCCCAGCTACTTGGGAGGCTGAGGCAGGAAGGTTACTGAGCCCAGGAGTTTGAGTTTGCAGTGAGCTACTGCACTCTAGCCCAGGTGACAGAGACTGTCTCAAAAAAAAAAAAAAAAGAAATGAAAAAGAGCCCCCAATACCTCCAGCCTGCACCCCTGACCCCCTGACTCGGTGACCATGGCACTGGGTGTTCCCGAGCAACCAGGAGTCTCTAGAGGCCAAGGGGGACTCAGGGCAGGATGGCAGTGAGCCATGGTCAGCAGACATGGGCCGATGTGCCAGGCACAGCTCCGGCAGAACAAATTCTCCCTGCTGGTTACAGGGACCAGTTATGGAAGGGGACAGCTGTCCCCAGCATTTGTGTGTTGGCGCTTCCACTGGGAGGCAATAAGAGCATCTCTCTGGTGTTTCTGCCGTCACCGTCACCGTGACCTGCCGCCCCCCTACAGGCTGCAAGCCCGCACTCACTTGTAGCCCAGGTCCTCGCACGCCACCTGCCCATAGCTGTCGCTCCAGTTGTCTTGGCACACGGGGTGCCAGGACTTCCTCTCCGATGAGTAAACCTGAAGGATGAAGTTCGGTCCGTAGAGGCGAACTGTACAAGAAGGAAGATTCTCCGTGAGTTTCATGCACTTGTCCCTTCCTGTATCGTCCTAGCCACCAGCGGACCCCACGCTCCCCCGGGACACCAAGGCTCTGCACACGGGGGCAACGTGCAGTTCACTCTTCTCAAGGCACTGACCGCACACAGGGAGGCCACCAGTCTGTTTTCCCTTCAAAAATGTACTCTTTACACAAAAAATTGAAAACAGGTATTCAGACACGAACTTGCACAAATGTTCATTGCGACGCTATTCATGGGAGGCGAAAGGTGGAAACAACCCAAACGTCCACCAAGGGGTGAGTGAGCGAAACCTGGTGCATCCAAAATGCACAACACACCATCGCCCAGCATGGAAGGGAGTGAAGTTCCGACCATGCCACACGGCGACCCTGGACGGCATCGTGCGCAGTGAAGGGAGCCCGTCACGAAGGCCCACATAGTGCACGATCCCACGCATGGGACGGGTCTGGAGCGGGAAATCCACGGACAGAAACGCCAGTCGGTGCTTAGGACTGGGGGGTACGGGGAGAGAGACGGCGTAAGAGCTCAAGGATGTGGGGTTTCTTTATGAGATGAAGAAAATATTCCAAAACTGACTGCGGTGAATATATAAAAGCCACCAAATTTGCTTTAAAAGGATAAATTTTATGGTGTATGAATTATATCTCAATAAAGCTGTTTTTAAAAGTAAATAAGATAAAAGACTTTTTCAAAAGCGTTCTTTAAGCAATCACTTTGAGCAACAAGTTGACCTCCTCTTGTTCACATCCTGGACCTTGGCGGAGCACCCAGAGATGTGCCGAGTCCCCTGGTACTGCGGGGACACGAAGTGCCTCTAAATCAATGTATGTTTTGCCAAAACGACTTCAGTCTTTTATTCGAAGAAACAGAACATTATAAACACAGTTGAAGCTCCTCCCTACGTGAATCCCTTCTCTCTCTCCCCAGAGGTAACCGCATCCCAGAATTTTGAGAACTTTGTGTTGGGGAGCAGAATACATCGCGTGTGGCGTAGTCACAGAACAGGAGCCTACACAGCCTGAGGATTAAGCAGGGCATCGCGGGCTCAGAGGAACGATCTTGAAAACGGCGCTGCGTAGGAGAGTGAGCCGCCAGATGACGTGTTCGGGGTGACTTACTCACGCAAAGTCGAGAGCACGTAAACAGTGCTGTGTGGTCTGGGCGGATACACGTGGCTTAAAGCATAAAACGAGGACCTGGTTATGCTTCCGCCTCACTTCTCCCTTGCTGCCGTGGCCCTGACTCACTGGACAGCCTGACACCTGTGGGCTCCTTCCTCCGTGCCATGACGGGACACGTCTGATTATTTTCTAATGCTTCAGTGATGAGTGAGTCCAACACCACGTGTGACTGGCCGCGGCTTACGTGAGTGGATAAACAAACTGCTACCACCAGACAATGGAATATTATTCGGTGCTAAAGAGAAATGCACTTTTAAGCCATGAAAAGACCTGGAGGAACCTTAAACCCTCATTACTAAGTGAAAGAAGCTACATACTCCGTGATTGCAACTCTAGAACATTCTGCAAAGGGCAAAACTAGGGAGGCAGTAGAATCCTTGCTAGCCAAGAACAGCGGGAGAAGCAGGTGCACGAGAGATCTGAGGGCAGTGGAACTGTTCTAGATGACATCACAGCAGTGGGTATACAACATTATGCATGTGTCAAAACCCACAGAACCCGGCGACAGAAAGAGCGAATTCGAACGTAGACTGAGAGCTTTAGTTAATAACAATGTATTCAACTGTTTCTTCAGTTGTAATGAACGGGCCACACACTCTAATTCCAGACGTTACTGTGTGCAGGGAGGGGTACGTGGAACTCTGCACTATCCGTTCAATTTTCTGTAAACCTAAAACTACTCTAAAAAATATTGTATGTTAAGTTTTTTAAAGGAACTGAAATTAAATACACTTCCACAATTAAAAATAAAACTGCCGCCGTGACATGGTAGAGAGTAAGGTAGACATTTCATTCTTGCTTTGTAGATAATTTTAGAGATTTTTTTTTCCTTCCAACTATCTGCATTCACATGTCAACTAGGAAGAGATGGCAGTTGACCACACAGAGAGCTGGAAATGGTCTCAAGCAGTTCTTTTTTTTTTTTTTTTGGTCGGTATAAGGAATTTTTTTCCAGCTTTATCAAGGTAGAGTTGACAAATAAAAATTGTACATGTTTAGGTGGCTCGATATATGTCCATCATGAACTGCCCACCACAATCAAGCTGATTAACACATACGTCACCTCACATAGTTACCGTTTTCTTCTTGATAGATTTTCTCTTTTTTGTGGTGAGAATACTTAAGAACTACCCTGTTGGCAGAGTTCAAGTACACAATGCAGTATTGTTAACTAGAGTCAGTTCTTTTGTTTCTCTTTTGAGATTTTGAGAACGACACAGAAAAGATAGCAATAGAAGTAGAAAATGCACTGATGTTAAAATACACACAAACACACACACACACCCCCTTGGAAAGAAAGCTCCACACACAGTCCTGAATGTTTTCTATGGCACGGGCAACATTCTTTATAATTTCCTTTCTACAAGGCCGACAAATTAAAAACACTCCACATGCCTGTTCTGTTTAATATAGAATAGAAAACACACACAATGTCATTGCTCTTCTGTTTTCTTCTATACGAATAATCAACGTGGAAATTGGATAAAACCAAACTGAGGAGGGTCTATCAAATTACAGATTCCTAAACCCTCTGACCCAGCAATTTTACTGCTGGGTGCGTTTCCTACTGAGCGCTCGCATGCTTGGAGCATTGCATCTTGTAGCCAAGGTGGAAAGATCCTACATGTTCCCCCAGGAAGGCCCGGCGCAGTAACGGTGCCGCAGCGGGGAAAGGAAGAGGAGCTCATGTCGCCATAGGAACTGATTTTCAGGGTGTCATCCAGTGCCGAAGATCAGCTGGATAGTAAAACACTGAAATGGGGGAATTAAGAATGCACATACTTGCCTTTTTTATGCAAAAATAAAAAAGGAAGGAAAAGCAACTCATGTTAGTTGCCCCTGAGAAAGAAACATGATTGGTTGGTGAAAAGCTGAGCGTGTATGTGTGTGGTGTGTGCATGGGGTGACGGGGGCTGTGTGTGTGTGGTGTGTATGTGTGGGGTGGGGCACGCATGTGCTTGTGTCTGTGTGTGTGTATGTGTGTGTGTGTGTGTGTGTGTGTGTGTGTGAGCAGAGTGAGGGAGATGAGATTTTTCATTGTGTACCTTTTTGTCCTTCCTGGATTTTAATTTATTTGGGTGTGTAACTGTTAAGGTATTTAAATAAATACAACTTAAATATTAGGAAGAAAGAGAATGTCAGGGCACACGGGAGTTGAAACCCCTGCTGGAGTTTATACACCCGCTCACGCGTGCATAGGAAAAACATCACTATCTTAACCACACAACTCAACCTAAAAACTCTCTACTTTATTTAAGAAAATAGTGACAAATATATTCTCACCAAAATAAAGCAAAAGACTACTTCGAACAATGACGAGTCACTTCCAAGTGCAAACCCTCCTCTGGGAGCCGGCTGCGCTCGGGCAGCCCTCAGGGCAGGATGCGACATCGAGTGCCCACGCGCAGCTGCCCACGGTGGGCACAGGACCGAGCTCTGGGGGCCCTTCCCCCCCCGGCAATTCCAAAGCCAGGAGCAATGGTACGTCCCACACAGGTGGCTGGGACCCAACAGTAAGGAGGGAACAGGAAACCAATCCCCACCCAGGGTGGTCCTTAGGAGAGGAAAGTTTGCTATAAAGTGGAAAACTGCCTTTTCCTCGTGTTCTCAGCCAGCTCTGAGGTTTGTGGTTTTTAAAGAAAACCCCAAGGCCGGGCATGGTGGCTCACGCCTGTAATCCTAGCACTCTGGGAGGCCGAGGCGGGAGGATTGCTTGAGCTCAGGAGTCCAGAGACCAATCTGAGCAAGAGCAAGACCTCATCTCTACTAAAAACAGAAAAAATTAGCTGGGTGTGGTGGGGTGCTCATAGTCCCAGCTCCTCAGTCACTCATGAGGCTGAGGCAGGAGAATCGCTTGAGCCCAGGAATTTGAGGCTGCTGTGAGCTATGATGACGCCACTGCACTCCAGCCTGGGTGACAGAGCCAGACTCTATGGGAAGGGAAGGGGAGGAGAGGGGAGGGGAGGGAGAAGAGAACCCCAAGAAGTTGGGAGTGCACTTGACGAGAGGCGGGGAGAGCTGCCGAGAGATTTCTGGTGATTCCTCTGACTCTGCAATCCTGAAATTTCTATTTTTTTGAAAAAACAGTTCTACTGTAAACATGTCAGAGTGTCCTTTTCGGGAACCAAAAGGTGAACGCACGTACCACTCCCAGTGCTGCGTCCCCAGCCCTGGAACACGTTGCCGTGGCTGGAAAATAAGTCCTGGGGGAGGAAGGGAAGGAAGCGAGACCCCCCTGCGCCGGCTGCAGAGCCAGGTCAAACACGCTGTGCGCTCTCAGCTCCGGGACGGGGTTCCTAGCACAGCTCTCACGCGCAGGCGCCATTCGCCCTGTCAAAGTGACTTCGCCACCTTTGTACCGCCTTCGAACATTAACTAAAAATAGAAATCAAACCCACAACGAGATGTCACCTCATACCTGTTAGAATGGCTATGATCAAAGGTGACAAAGGTGACGCGTGTTGGCGATGTGGACAAAGGGCAGCCCTGGCACGCCGTCGGGGGAAATGCAAACTGCGCAGCCGCTACGGAGACAGCCTGCAGGATCCTCAAAAGCTAAACCCAGAACCACCGCGTTGTCCGGCAGTCCCACGCCTGCGTGTATCCCGAGGAAGCCATGCTCAAGAGACACCCGCACCCGTGTTCACGGCGGCACTGGTCGCATAGCTGGGAGAGGGCGCCAGCCTCCGTGCCCGCCGGGGGGAGCAGATAAAGAAACCGCGGTGCACACACGAGGGAGCGCCAGTCAGCCTTAACGAGGAAGGGAATCCGTCATTTGCGACAACACGGATGAATGTGGAAGACACAGCGCCACGTGAAACAAGCACAGACAGGCACGTGCTCACTCACGTGTGGAGTGCAAGAAAGCCAAACTCGCAGAAACCAGACGGCAGAGTGGGCACCCCCGAGGCGGGCCGGGGACTGAGATGTTGGTCAAAGGACACGAGACTCCAGTGAAGCGAGAGGAAAGCGTTCAAGAGCTATCACGTCGTGGTGACCACGGTTAATGCAATGTATCGTATGTTGGAAAATTGCTAAGAGAGTAGATTTTAAGTGTTTTCACCACAAAATAAGACGTGTGTGTGTGAGGTGATGCATATGGTGAACAGCCTGTCGTGGCCATTCCGTGAGGCAGACACCAAAGCACCGTGTTGTACACCACAAATACATGCAGTGTTTACTGGTCATTAAAATAAACAAACAATAGAAAACAGTAAAAGCAAGCAGAAGTCCCACTCTGTGACAATCGATGTAACTTTAAAGGCAGCGTGTTTGGGAGGTGACACGGTGCATCCCCCACTTTCCATTTTAAACAGTTCGCTGGTCTCAGTTGGCGCCCTGCAGCAGCAGCCGGGAGCCCACCTGCGCGCCCTCGCCTGCTACGTGGCACCAGGAACACAGCGCCTCTGGGCCCCAGGGCTCAGCATCGAGGCGGGATTCAGTGACGTAATGTGTCCACATGCTGGACGCAGGCCTGGCCTGGTCACCCCCACCCCGGGCAGAGCGGTCCCTTCCCAAGGCGGGGCCCGCTCACCGCACTGGCTCTCGTCCTCCCCGCTGGGGCAGTGCGATACGCCGTCGCACCAGTGAGCTGAGCTGACGCAGGTGCCGGAGGAGCCGCACTCCATCTGGTTGTCCACGCACTTGCTTTCCACTGGCAGAGGAAACGGGGAGATGCCCGTCAGGCTGGAGCCCATCCGGAGTTGCCCCATCCACTGTCTGGCCCCACGAACAAGAAGCAATCATTCCCTCCCTTGTTTCTAATGAGGAGGAGATGTGTCCCTGCCACCAGCATCTGTGCATGGACTTAGGGCTGGGGTACGCCACTTCCATGGCGCCAACGGGAAGGACCCGTTCAGTGTTTGGGTTCGGAGAGCACTCACACGTCCTCTCTGCCACACAGAGGTGACTTCAGGGACGCACGAATGGGCAGTGAGTCTGCACCACCCCAGGCTGAGCAGAAGGGCACGGGCTTCAGTTACAGGAGGTGGCAGGAGAAGGGCATGCCTGGCCCCAGCAGCCGCTGCTGTGCCATGAGGCACAGGTGACCAGGTGTGGCCCCAAGGTAGGGGAACCAGTGCTCACAGTGCCTGGTGGCACCTGGCACCCAAAGTGCTGGGCAAATTCTAAATCCTTCTCCTGCGGTGTGTCAATACTACAGAAATAGCTCGGGACTTCGGCAACCCACAGATCAGGAGGGAGCCGGAGAGCGACACAGAGCAACCCGGACGACGAGACTGGCCGCTGCCAAGAGCATTACTCACGCGGCACCGTGACTAAACAAAGAGAAGGAAGAGGACGGCTTTGTTCTGCGGGAGAGAAACTGCAGGGAGGGCCCTGAAGGCCTCCCCGTGCCCGGACTGCGGGACTGCAGGAGCCACCGCCCGGAGTGGGGCCGGCCCTGGCACTTACTGAACTTCCAGACCAGGCCGGCGGCCAGCGCGCCTCCCACGAGGATGGCCCCCAGGGCCGCGGTGATGCACAGCGCTTTCTTGGTCTCTGGAGGAAGGAAGGGACACAGCATTGGGTCGGAGTCAGAAGTCGCGCTCTCAAATTCCATGCACTACTTTTATAGTATACAATATTAAGAAATAATTATCTTCTATGCACTTAAAAATGTGACTTTTAATTTTAAAAAGCATGTCCTAAGAGATTTTATGTGTTCCATAACACTAAACTTTACGCTTTTTAGAAAACAGAAGCAGAAAGCCATAATCTGAAGCAAAGTACCCCAAAGTTAAGCTCTTAAAAAAAGTACAGCACGCTAAAGAGTCTTAAAATAGGCAGAGATGATTAATGTGAAAAGTGGGCTAAAAGAGGAAAAGTACCTCATTTTGGCAATTACAAATATAAGCAAAATAATAATAACGTCCCCCAAACTATCATCACCCTACCAGTGGTACTCAAGGCAGGAGAATAAATTGTCTTACTCAAGGGTGTTTAACAATCACACTGTCCAGTTTGGACAGCCACTAGCCACATGTGGCTATTTTCACTTTAATTAAAGTTAGATGGAATTAAATAAAATGATGTAAATTCAGGTGCTCAATAGTCACACGTGGCCAGCGGCTACAGTATGAGACAGCTCTAGAACCTTCCCATCTCGGCCGTAAGTTCTACCCGACACGCTGGCAGAGGCCCTTTGGTCTGAGGGTAGAAACACTGGACCCAGAGTTTAGGCACATTTCAGCTAAAAACAAAGGAATGTGGAAAGGTCACCAATTTTCTCCGGTCAAAACCAACAGACATAGAATTGTTGTCCAAAGGGTGTGTGCCAAAAGTTGCATCAAGGTTCGGAAGACAGCGCCAGACGCCGCAGAAGGCACTCCGGGGTCAGACATCTGGCCCAGCGACACTGGGCTCAGCCCACTCCCGGCCGAGGAGGGAGAGCTCTGTGCCTGCTGCCCCAGATCCCCAGCAGCCCTGTGCCCGGGAGCTCCTGGGAGACCTGCTTGGAAGGAAGGTGCAGAGGTGGAGGAGAGAGAGGGAGAAGGCATTTAAACAGACCCCCCAAGGCGCAGAGGTGGCACGACCGCCCGGTGCTGCCCACCTGTGCTTCCGGAAGTCAACCAGGGCGAGAATCTCAGCTTCTGGAGTTGGAGAGACCAGAGCTGACCCCATTCTGATCATTCTGCAGTCCTTCTCAAACTGCAACGGGCTTAACGATTACCTGGGGAACCTGCTTCCCATCACCAGATATTCTGGTTCAGCGGGGGTCGGGCAGGAATTTGCATTTCCAACAGGCTCCCAGGTGAGGCCACTGGTCTGAGAATTGCCCAAGCACACGATTTCATCATAGCTCAGCTACAGCGACTGTGTCTTAAGGTGGTAGGTGGGAGCCAGTGCAGTTCACGGGAGAAATTCCAAATGGCCTCTTTGACCCTTTACCAAGGTCATTTTCTTGATAGGTAACTTCCCTGTGTGCCATTTTATCTAAGATAAGATAACTTGCCTGTCCAGGTAAGGACTGTTAAATCAGGCATCCTTAACTTTGCACTGAGTGTGTGGCAATCTGCCCAGCTCTGGCGGGAAGCCCCCAGTTTTACCCTTGGGGGGACAGGCATTTTATAATCAGTGCGTGCTCAGTACAGACTTCACTTGGCCCTGGTTTGCCGTGGTGCCACTGTGGAATTTAATTACAACTTACTATTCATTTACCTTAATCATTACCCATTTAGTCTGTTGTTGACTCGGTCCTACAGTGGTTTCTAGAGTCAGCTGTTTGCATCAGACACACTGTTAACCTTCAGTTCTCCAAAGCCTAAACTTTAAGATGTGTATTCATTCCTGTGCATATGTAAAACTTCTGTGGCTGTTACCAAAGCAAATAGATATATTAAGTCCAGAGAAAAGTTCCTTACACTCCCTTTGGGAACTTCTGAATTTGTGCTACCTAAATAACTTGGAAAATAGTTCCAAACATTACACTTACAAAATGTATACTTTTCTATTTATTATGCATCAATAACATGTTCTTAAAAATAAGACCAAGGCAAGTTCAGTAGAATTACTGAATTGTTTTTGAGCTCATGGGGCAGTTTTATAACCAGAATCACACACATAGGTCATATCTTTTGTTTATGAAAGCAATTGACCAGGTGTTCTCAGCCTGGGCACTGCTAACATCTTGGCCTCACGGTTCTCTGTGGTGGCTCTGTGCTGCGCATTGCTGGGTTAGGTCTAGACGCATTCCCAGCACCTACCTGGGAGAAGCCGAAAGCACCCTTCCCCACTCATGAAACCTGAACAGTCTCCAGACACTGCCACATGTCCTTGTGCATCAAAGTCACCCCCTCGACTGAGAACCACTGGTCTCAACCTACCCAGCGCCTCCAGAAAGACATCAGTGCAAAGACGGGCATCTGCGGGGCACAGGGGCATGGAACGGAAGAGGAGAGAGAAGCAGAGAATGAGGAAGAGAAGGGATGATGGGAGGGAGGGGTCAGGGCGGGGCAGGACACACAGGGACAGGGAGACAGGAGGTTGCAAGAGGAGCGGGGCGGAAGAGCCCTCTGTGAAGGGTGAGGGGCGTGTGCAGGGCAGAAACAGAGCCACGCACTTGTCAAGAGCGGACAGAGGTCTGGGAGGGACAGACAGGGCTTCACGGAGCACTGCTATCGACTGTGGCGCATGGAAATCCACTTCCTTATTAACCTTCAACTGTGTGAGCTGCATAGACAGGGATGCAAATTTCACGAAATAAAACAAAAACATTAACAAGCAGATCACTGGTACTGCCGTTGCTGTACTAGCTCCACCGGGCAAGTCTTAGCACTGAAATGAGCCTGAATTAAAACCTGGGAGGGGGTACAAGCCGAGGGGTGGTAGGGGTGTCCGGGGAGACAGGACACAAATGAAATGGCAAAGAAAAGTGACGAATGAGGGTGAGAAAGAGACCGGGTAGAAGGGACAGCAAAGGCCATCCCACCTGCAGCAACCCCGCCCCCGCTCGGGCCGTCTGCAGGACCGTGAAGCCTGGTGAGATTCCAGATACTTCTGTGCCACCACAGCAGCCACGTCATGCCTCGAACACGAAATAACACGGAGCATCTAAACATGACCCGCTGTGTTCAGGGGACACACAGCAAAGAAAGGCAGGACAGTTCATCTCTGCCCTCGGGAGCTTACCGTTTATTCAGGAGGAGACCTCTACAAGCCACACAGGCAGGAAACGACAGAGAGGCCCGTGTGGAAGGCAGAGCCGCACGGGACAGTTAACAGAACACGGAGGTCTTGCAGAGCGGAGGCCCCGGAGAAGCCCCGGGCAGGAGGGACACCTGGCGGCGACAGCTCTGACCCAGCAGGAGGAGAAGGAAAAGCCACCTGGAGACAGACGGGCTCCAGCAGACAGAGGGGCAGGATCAGGCCGGGAGAGCCGGCGACAGAGGTGGTAGGAGCGGAGAGCCCACGTGGGAAGACAGGCCAGGAACTGAGGGTCGCGGTAGGAAATAAACACGAAGAGGGCCCTACTTGAGGTGCACACAGTTCTCGACGGGGATTTGGGCTGCGTGTGGATGGCGAGAGTCGAATCGTTGGTTAGAACCCTCGGGGCGTACTGGGGAACCGGGGACGGGTAGTACTGAGCCGGATACGCAGGGTAGACGCCGGGAGCCACGGGGGGGTGTGGGGCGTAGAGGTTTTCCGGTTGGTATCCACGGTTTTCGTAGTAAGGTCCAGCACCTTGTGGTGACCCCTAAACAGTGGAAAAGAAGACGAATCACATGAAACTCTTACCCTAAAGGGTTAAATACACACTCTCACATGACATTCCCATAAGACGTCACAGCAGTACTCCAGATCCTTCTGGGGTACCTATAATTATGTCAAATATTGAGTTTATCTAGAACAAAAACTAACCAGAATTTTCAATTGTCTGTGTTCTGTTTTACTTTTTACTATTTATTCTTTGACATTAAAAAAAAGTGGCAGACGCTGAGATTTAGTAAAAAATAAATAATAATAATAATAATAAATTGTGTAGAAGTCTGGGACTAGAACCAATCGAGCCAGTACCTGCACCTTTAATTCCCCTAGGCCTCTTCCTGAGAATCAAGGCACAAAATTACGTACTAGCGATAGATGCTAGAATTTTAAGGAGAATAACAACAGCTGACGTTTGAGAACACATGTGCTATGGGGCCTCTGTACTCACAATCCCTTTGGAGCCTGACATAGCCCCCGAGACTGGTCCAGGTACCATTAAGGCACCCACTTTGCCGAAAAGAACCTGAGCTAAGAAATGGGCCTGTTCTCTCCATGCGATTCTGCAAACCCCTTTTCTGTGTCCTCTTTTCTTACAGGAGACGCATCCTCACTTACTCGCCAGCTCTGCTCGACGGGCATTGCAGAGGTTCACAGTGCGGGCTGTGGCCGTCCTGCTGCAGTGACCGCCCTTGCACAGCACGCGCAAGTCTGGGCGAAGGGCGTGGATGCCTGCAGCTACAGCCCTTCAAGAGGAGCTTCTGGGTCAGAGTGTACACACGTCTCAATGCGAAAGGAAATGCTCAGTGTGGCATTTTATCCTCAGCTCTGTCTTTGGGCTGGTGCCTGTCTTCTTAGAATGTCCTTCTGCCCTGCCTTGGCCTGCTTGCAAATTGCCTTCCCAAGGCCTCCGCTCTCAAGAGCCACCCCCGACAGGACACTCTGGACCCCACCGGCCCCATCTTCCCCGTCTTCCCAACGCCCCTCAATCGCCCCTTGTCTGGGCCTCTCTGGGAGGCCACATTTGTCTTCTTATCTGTGTCTAAAGGTCCCTATGCAAAACTTTTTCTAATTTCTGCCTCTTATCTCTTGCTGACCTCAGAGACGGTGAGGCTGTTCTCAGAGGACAGGTATTCTGGGCAGAGGCCACTGACTCCTTAGAAGTTTAAATGAGGCTTCCAGGAAGTAAAGGAACAACCAAATGCAGGCTCCAGAGGCAACCTCTGCTTAGTAACTCACTAATGCAGCCTTCAAAAGTCCGAAGACTGTAACTCTAAACCAGGGCAGCGGACGGAGGGAAATGGAACGTAATCTCCGATCTAAATGAGGGTACCAGAGGCACCGAGGTGGGCATGTGCTGGGCCTCAATCTCAGCCATCTAGGAACACGCCGTCCCACCCAGTATGACTCCGAGAGTCCTGTGCGATGGATTTAATATTAAAGACAGATCCGGGAAAAAATAAATACCAGTGACAAATAAAAGGAAAAACAAAGGTCTGTTTTCCGGATACAGAATCTGGGAAAATTTTCAAACTCTTTACTAAACGCTCTTATTTCAGTGTAAGGTAAAGTGGTCAGACAATAGGGGAACAAAGATAAGCGCGTTTGTCCCCAAGAAAGGATGGCCCGCCCAATGCCTCACTCAGCCAGACTTTTCCTGGTTTATCAGAAAGCCGGGCCCCAGTGGCCGCCCATGTGGCTCTCTTCCCTGGGCCTTTACTCCCTCTTACCATCGTCCTGTCTGGTCCCGCCCACCCCGACCCCACCTGCAGAGCAGGACGGGAGGAGTCAAGGTGAGAATGAGCATCACCCACTTTGTCCACCAGCAATGGCTTTCGGGACTCACCTGTGCGCTGCCATGTGCTAGCCCCCTGCGGCCCACACATCCCTGCACGTTGCTCTGACAAGTGCTGACCACCACACAGTGGGGATACCAGACAAGGGAAGGAAGGAAAGGCCAGGGAGGTAATAATTAACCACTTACTGAGTTCAAAGCCATCCTGATTTTATCAACAGCATCGAGTAATGGGAGGTATTTGGAATGTTCAAGATGACCTAGAAAAACAAAAAAGAGTTACAAGACTATAATATTTCCACACCAGTTAGTTTTTAGAAGATAAATCTGGAAAGAACTAGAAACCTTCTAGGTGAAGGTTACCCGTCACCAGAACAAACAGCAGTGCTGCCCACCGTCCTCTGCCCGACCTTCCACTCCTCTTCCCCACACCCCTCCACACTTAAGGATTCTGGGGCTCACTGGCACCCGAAGGGTTACAGCGAGCAGGTGGGGGCGGCATGCAATTGTAAGTACTGTGGCCAGCGATGGGACAGGCTCAAAGATGGGACAGGCTCAAAGACTCAGACACCCATTGGGGTGGCATCCAGGAGAGTGCCCAGGACTCACAGCTACCCGGTGGCTCCACTGCCCCTGAGCCCAGGGGTCCTACAGCAGCGAACACGGCTCTCACCAGGCGGCTGTGGTTTCCCCCTTACGGTGCATGTACCAACTGCCAGGCAACCTCTAAACCCATCAGGTACAGAAGAGGCTAAGGACGGCCCAGTAGGCAAAGACCTGGGGCCAACTCCTGGCAGAACCTCCTCCTGGAGCTGTCACTGGGCGAATAACTGAACCTCGCTGAACCTTCAGGTTCCTCATCTGAAAAACGGACGGAGCATCAGCACCGTTTTGTTATGGGAAGAGGCGCCTCCCCGTGCCAGGCACCGAGGATCGGCAGGTGCGAGCAGATGCTCCGTCCCTCCGCCCGGAGGGGTGTCCAGAGCCCAGCACCAGAGACAGCTCACATTTGACTCTTCTAAGGAAGCGATATGGAATCTCCCAATTTTGAAAAATACACATATAAACAAAATTCCATAAAACACATCCACACCCACACTGTTTACTGCCCCAAATTCAAAAGACAAAATTCAGAGCTAACCATTTAGACCATTTCTAAGATGAGCAGTAATGAGAAGAAAACCATGGGCCACTTTGCTTGTATCCATTTACGAAAAGTTAACAATAATACCTAGAGATACCATCACCATGACGTGCTTTATGGAGAAGCCCTCGTTCTGACATCATTCTCCACTGACAAGATTCTTTGCTTTGCCAGAAGAATCAGGCTCTTGTGCCGCCTCAGCCATCTGTGCACTTCCTGGTACCATGCACTTGTAGCAAAGAACCCTGCTAGGTCAGTTTAGCAAGAACCCCCACCCTCGGTATCTGAACACTCTCCACACCTGAGCAGGTTCCTCACCCTCCACCATCCCCCGGGTGACATGTGACCACCTTGCCCCTTGCCCGTCTTCAGCAAGAATCCCATTAGGTCGGTTCGGCCGGAACGCCCCTCACCCTTGATGTCTTCTCTTAGTGACTATTCCGCCCCCCGCCCTGCTCCTTAGTTATGAGTTCGTCCCCACTCGCCCATGCTGTGTTCAGAGTTGAGCCCAATCTCTCTCCCCCACTGCCTCGGTGCCTCCACCTACCATGACGGTCCTGCTAGCAAGTCTAACCACCTTTAACAAGCACCCCTGAAGGATTTTTTCTTTAATACCTTCTCATGAGTAAATGAAGGGCTTTTCCCCACCTTTCTTCCCCTTGGCTTGAAATGACCAAAGAATATTTTAAGAAATAGTCTTTGAGCCCATCCATTCATTAGACCATGTTTCCTGGAGAAGGCTCTGGTCATTGGAGCGGCCAGATCAGGGTCTGACTATTTTTCATCTATAAGAGGCGGTACACAGTAGGCACTCAAACAGCAGTAAGCAGCATAGCACAGTTTTCTGGGACCAGGCTCAGTCCCTCACTAGCTGTGGCCTGGAGAAAGTTAATGTTCCGTGGCTCAGTGTCCTCATTTGCAAATGCAGATAACAGTAGCACTTACCATGGGGTTGTCAGGCATTAAATGAGTTAGTACTGATCAAGTGCTCAGTGCCTAGCACACGCATTAAGTGCTACATAAACTTTCATTAAATAAAATAACTATAAAGCTGATAAATGTTTAACAACCCGCTGAAGGAGAAAAGATTTGCGCCTGTAAGTACCCACAAGCCACCGCATGAATCTCACCAGCTGTCCAAGTTCAGTGGAGCCAGATGCGGTGGCGCCGGCCCCAGCCCACCACTGCTTCTCCATCTCCCAAGCAAAATTAGTATCGGAACCATCAAACTAAAAATACCCCGACAACCTGCTGTGAATCAACATGCGTATGGCTTTTGAATCTCAGGAAACCTCACTAAACAGATCACAATATAAATTCACCAGATCATTTATTTACTTTTCACGTACAGACAAAATATAAGAACCAGGTCGTGTTGATAGCTTTGAGTTGTTTTAAGATTAAAAATAAAGTCCACACCCTTCTGGGTATGAGGAAAGAAAACTGACTAACGTACAGGTGGGAAAGATCACCATTTAAAACATATTTATGTCATGTGAGCTTTCTACGTGGGTGTGGCTGTCACATGTTAACACCCGTTTCTGGTGTCTACGTTGTGGACAGAGGACCCTAATGCTTGACATCAGCACAGTATCCTGCTCTCTTGTCTCCAGGCAGGAAAGGGCTCCGCACCGTCCTACGATTACTCCCCAAAGAGCTCTGCCTACCCAGACTCATTCTCGCCCCTCTGGTTTCTCAGCTCTGTTATCTGACCAGTTGTAGGTTCGGTGGAAGTTTCAGGAAATGAAAATTTGATCCCACTGGCGGCTTTCCCAGTTCAGGAGCCCTCGGAAAGGAACGATGAATCAATGCTCAAATCCGCGCTTGCTATTCATTCGCGATCCCTCACAATGAGAGACGAGGAAGCCAGGAAAGGGAGGAACGCCGGGAGCCACGACCTTGAACTGTCCAATAAAAGCCACAGGACCCAGAGGTAATCACGGGACAACCCTATCTCATGCAGCGATCCCACGGCCCACACAACATTAGAGCCAAAAACATTAAGTGTGCCCCGATCAGCTACCATGGACTTTGGAATAAAAGACAAGAGTCGTGCTGCCTATAATTTTCTCCAGCAGAAAAGAAGGGGGAAATGTCCCGCTCTGGCATTGGATCTGAAAGGGGAGCGTCACTGTCCCCAAAGGGCCAGGAAATCACATTCAGCCCCACTGATTTTCAAAGCAGGCATTTCCACGCCCGCATGAGATTGTAAATCTCATCAACTGGTTTCTGAAAGGAGCACGATATAACCTGAATGACAAGAGGCAACACTGCTTAGCGAATGTTCTTTCCTGTCATTTGAAGGACAGAGATGATTGTTCTCCATTCTAGAAAGCCAGCCATAATGAAGTACTTTGGGAAATCTTCCTTTCAGCGGCAAAAGAGCAAGAGTGGATGAAGCTCCGAATCTCTTCCCCCGACAGGGACAGTATCACCCGCCGGAGTCTCCCCACAGCACCCAACTGCCCTCCAGCTGTCTTGTCCACTCCGGGCTGCTCTTTCAGGAAGGCAAGCCAGCCCGAGTCACCTGCCCAGCCACCGTGCACAGGATGAAGCTGTGAGATCCTATCTGCATCCCATGACATGATGAGTTATTTCCGAAACAAGAACAGTGTCTTCCAGTTTCTTTCCTCTGGAGATCTCAGAACACATTGCTGGAAGCTTATTTTGAAAACAACCAAACTAATACGAATGAAGTCAGGCCACAGATGCCGATTTCCACCCAGGAGTCAGGGGTATTCCCTGTAATTAAGGCTCCACCGACATCACCACGAACACCACACAGGCACTCACTCCTTCCTGAAGTCCCCACAGTGTGCCGGGTACTGTCCAAGTTTCGGAAGCTGTAAGGGTGAGCAGGCAGGTGAGGCCTCACCTTCCTCAGGTTCCAATCCCTTCTTCAAACTCCAAAGCAGCTCCGCCACCATCCATAGACGCTTCCCTTCCAATGGCCCAGTGATCGAAAAGAACCCCTTGTGCCGAAACCACTGCAGTAAAATCACATTATACAAGGAAATGTTCTGTCCTCCTGGGGATATAACACACTGGTAAATGAAAGTTAAGTGACAGTGGTGGATTTCAGTAACAGTTCAACATGAACAAGTATACAACAGACAAATGGCACACACGGTGACCGACACAGGAATTCTACAGACAGAAACAGAGAGATAGAGAGATGACCTCAGGAGAGGCATTGCCTGCATCATCCGGGTTTCTTTTTCTATGAATGACTCATTGTCCCAAAGAGATTACAAACTTTTTAGGGCAGGAATCAGGTTTGGTCCTCTGTTTTTTTTTTTTAAGTCTAGCTTTGTACCATACAAAGAAAGTGTTCACATATTTTTTGAGTTCCAAAGGCCAAATGAGTAAAATGAAATTTAACAGAGACAGATGGGAAACCCGTACCCGGCCAAGTCAGGACAGTGGGTGACTGGGCGGGGGTCCAGGTGCACAAACCCGAGTGCACCTCTAAAATGACAGACTGGCAGGCAGCAGAGGTCCCCAGGCCACCACTCCTTGATACTATGCACAGCCCACTGGCTGAGGTTTAAAGAACTTGCCCAAGTTGACCTGTAAAATGGGGCTAATAAAACAACAGGGTTGTTGTAAGGGTTAAGTGAGAAAGTAAGTTTTCTAGCACGGTGCCCAGCACACGCTGAGCTCTCAGCGTAATGAGAGCAGATAGGTTTGTCTTCCAATATCCAAGGACTGCTGTGTGGAAAAGGAATCCAATTTATTCTATGTAAATCCAAGGGAGGACACCAGGATGAATGATCAGAATTATCAGAACCACAGGCTTTGACTCCACTTGGGGAAACCACGTTTCTAAAAATTAGAAAGTTCAAAAGTGAGCAGAGGCTACCTTGGAAAGTGCTGAATTCATTAAACCTAAAAGCATGTGTTTGGAGACTGCAAGATCATTTCTCCAGCATATTCTAGGGCAGAATTGGGCTTTAGCTCAGAGGCCAGACTTCATGAGCTTTTCAAAGTCAATCCCAACTCCTTATAAATATATCATCACCAGTGAACTTGAAAATGTCACCAAACTCTCCGTCATCAGAATTTCACAGAATGAGCTCCAAACCCGTCGTCCCTAGAAAACTCAGTCTCCCGTGACCCCAAGGCTGTGCTGCAGTAAGGTCAGGCTCGGTCCCCTGCCAGGAAGGCCCCTTGGAAAGCAATGGCCTGAGCAGGGAGGAATTTGACACTGGGTCTCACACCACGGACAGACAAGCAGGAATAAAGCCTGGGCCTGGGTTCATGTGACAATTTAGCTCTCACTTGAAAATATTTTTCTAACGAACGTCAGCTCAATCGTCACGGCCTCTCTTTCAGCCCCACTTGAAGTTCAGGGGCTGAACTTCCAGACTTCAGCCACAAACCACGGTGCCATTCACACATTCCCGTTTTCTTATCACACTCCGCACCCTTAACCCTCCTGCCCACCCGCCACTGATGCCTGGTGGCTTAACTCCATGCACGCACCAGGTGCCCAAGCTCTCACCTCCCTCACCCTCACTCACTCTTCCAGGAAAAGCAAAAGCATGTCATTGAGTCACCTGCCTCTCGAGCTCCACTCTGTTTAGAATGCAAGTGACTGCCCACATCCCCACCAGAAAATCAGCCTCTCCACTGACCAGGGCGTCTCCCAGGCGCTCAGTTCCTCTCTCCTGACCGCTGCCTGGTGACCAGGAAAAAACAAGTCCCAGGTAGGTCTCTGCCTCTTCGGGGAGCCAGGCTCCGCTCCAGGTCATCCCGCAGAGCTGCCTGTGTGATCAGCTGAACGGCTAACCTGCTGCGGACGACGCTTTGCTCCTCCCCATGAGCCCCTGTGCCCGTTGGGACCAGGATGGTCAGTGGCACAGGGGCGTCCCGAGCCTGCCTCCCTCAGACCCAGGCCCGATGGCAAGCCAGGACTCGCCACGTCAGCCTTTAGGTTCAGGAAGGGACTGACCCGCAAACGCTGCCCCAATGCAGACCTCAGCTCATGCTCCTGCACCCCAATCCTGAAACCACCCAGTGCATCCTGGGGTAGTCCCAGTGTTGGGGTGTCCCTGACAAGTGCCCTGGAAAGTAAGGAGGGGCCAGGAAGAGCAGGTGAAGGCTCAGGGACAATAGGATGAGGGAACACGCAGGGAGTGCAGAGTGGGAGAGACCAGAGAGGGGACAGGCACCAGGGCCTGCAGTGTCCCCTGTCCCCCCAACCAACTCCCTGCAAGGAGCACTCCTTGTTCTTCAGAGCCCTCCGGCAACCTCCCCACCAGCAGGGCCAGTTTCCAGTTCTTCAGTAACCGACACCGACCACTCAGTAGACCAGTCACCCAGTCACCGTTCCTTTCTGCCTCAGTTCTCAAGGCTTAGACCTGACCAATCGTTCCCAAACCTAGAAGTTTCAGGAGCGCTTAGAAAAAAATTAAGATTCCTGGGCCCCAGTGCCCCAGAGTCTGAAGCAGCAATGGGGACCAGGGAAAGGACCCCATATTCTTACAAAGGTCCCCCAGGAATCCTGCCACAGATTCAGGTGGAAAAGATTAAGAGTTGCCTGGCTGTGCTCCTGTTTAAATTTCCAGGTTGGCCCAGAGTAGGAGTGGGCACACTAACACGACGATGATGATGGTCGCAGGGGCGCTGCACGTGTCTGGCTTCACCACCCCCAGGACTTCTGCACAGCAAGGCCAGCCCTCCACAGGCCCCCTCGAGGAGTCCCCAGCACTCTCGCCGTTGTCCTGCTGGGGTGGAGGTGGGGGGCAGCACAGAGGCCAGAGGGCTGCGGGCACCCGCTCTGCCGGGCCAAGGAGAACCCGAGCCCGGCCCAGGAGCAAGCCCTTGCGAACCAAGATTCCCGGGCCTTGTTCACAGCCTCCAACTCTCCTTTTTTCCACCAGCCCCGAACACTCTACCCTCCAGGAGGAGCTGACGGAGGGAGGGAAGGGACCCGGCACTCTGTGCCGATGGTCACCACAGTCCCTCCTAAGCCGCCTGTGTCTCCACCTCAGAACCTAATACTGGAGCATCGACCTGTGCAGCCTGTGGTCGTCCCCAGGTCACAGTGTCCTCATAACTGAGCTAAATATGTTATAAAGAGCTTGTGACGATGCCTGGCTACAAGAAAGAAAGTGTCACATCAATGCCTGTGGTTATTATTATGATACCAGTGAGGCCAAATTTACTCCTACGATGAAAGTGACTTGGGCTCATGGCGGAGCAGCCAGTAGGGCCAGCACCAAGCCACCAGGAGGGCTCTGCATGTGGCAACAACACACCCTTGTTGCTAGAAGGTTGACCCTGCGGAGGGCGGTGGGGGGAGCCGAGTAAGAGGGAACTTGCTGGGGACCAAACAAATGTCTGAGCTGAGAACAAAGGCGCAGCCTGCTCACCAGTTGATCATTAAAAACAAGCAGAGATGAGGTGTCAAACACCATCTCCAGGCAGAGGTCCCCGCCCATAAGGATGCCCCCACCCTAACCCTTGTGCAGAGTGTGTTCCACTCAGTGGTGTCCCCAGTGGCAGCCCCTCTGCCCAGGAAGGTGTGCTGGGGGAAGGAGGCCCCAGCTCAGTAAAGGCGAGGGAGTCCTGAGCAACAGTCAGACTTCCTGGGGGAGCTCCTGCCCCCGCAACAGGCCCTCCCTTCCCCTCACTGTGGGGGCAGCAGCAGAGAAGGAGCTGGGCTCCCTCATCTCCCTGTGTCCCCACGTCCCTTCCCCTGGTAAACTCTGCTGCCACACTCTCAGCCCCCGCCCCTTCCTCAGGGGAGGCTGGCTCCATCCTCACTTCCTGGACAACCCTCCAGGCTAGGTGAGCCACCCCGCCTCACTTTAGGTTTTCCAAACACTTTGTAACTCGGCTCATAGCCCTTGTAATTTTCCATCATTCAGGTGGTTCTCCCGGCAGGGAGCTTGGTGAGCGCAGGCATCACCACGCCATCTTAGCCACAGGACCACCGCACCTGTTTACCTGGAGGGCCAAGCCCCGGGTGACCCCTCCCCACCTGGGCAGCCCAGCTATCCTTTCCTTTACAAACAAGCCACCAGGATGACTCCTGACCCAGCCTGCCGCCTGTGCGTTCTGAACGGGACTTCTCCGGGCCACCGCGCTGTGTCCTGCGGCGGGGCGCGCTGGGACTCTCCCCTGCCGCTCGCACTCGGCTCGGGGCTCCCAGCACGCCAGTGCCTGGGCACTAGCCAGTGCCGGCGTCCACCCGCACCCAGGGCCTCTGGGGTGTGGATGAGCAAACTTTCCGGCGCTAGGGCAGTTCTTCAGCTAGGCTTGCGCGCGAACAGAACGCCCACTGCCGCTCTGGTGCGCTCAGTCACCCAGGGTGCCACCGACCCGAGTCCGTCTGGACGGGATGCGGTGGACCGAAGCACCCAGGTGGCCCTGGCCCTGATAGCTGCAGTGGGGTCCGGGTCGCCAACAGTCCCTCCCCGGGCTGAAGAGCCGTTCGTGCCTCGCCCGGGGCCCCTGCGGGAGGCTGGCCCCGCGGTCCCCGCCGCGCCGGCCTATCGTTCCCGGCATCTCAGCGAGTTTCCAGTTTCTCCCCACCTCGGTAGGGAACCAAGAGCAGAAGGAGTTCAAGTAACACTCCGGGATTGCAGAGATTTCCCCGAAACAAAGAAACACCGACAGCCCTCCTCCCCCTTCCTCGTCCCCAAAGAGAAAAGGCGCACCCCGGGCGACGAGGTGGGGGCCGTAGAGGGCCAGCGCCCCGGAACCCGCTCCAGCCCAGGGACACACCCCGAGGGACCCGGAGGCACCCTCTTCTCTGACCCATTGGCAAGGGACTCGCAGGGCCACCTGCCCTAGCCCGACGACGCCAACAGGAGCGGACAGAGGTCCAAGCCGTGCGCCCCAGTGTCCCCACCGTGCGGCCCCCTCCCGGCCCCTCGGAGGGCGCGTTGTGGCTCGGCCCGCAGCGCTCAGCCCGGGCGGACGCACCTGCTGCGCTAGCAATCCTCGCTCCGGCTTCGCCTCCAGCCACCCCCGCCCGGCTCGGGGCCGGGGACGTGGGTGTTCCCAGTCTCCCCCGACCCTCTCCCAAGCCCGGCACCGCGCCCGGGCCCCGGGAGCAGGTTGCGCGCAGCTCACCTGCGGCTGCCGCCCCGCCTTCCTCTCCGCCTCCCGGGCCTCCTGCGGCGCTCGCGTCTCCGCGGCTGGCGCCCGAGTCCCCGACCTTCCTGGCTCTCGCTTTTATCTCAGGAGGCGGCGTCCGAGTGCCCAGAGTGACACCCCCACACGCGGGTCCCGGGTTACCTCGGGCGCGGGGAGAGGACGGGCCGGAGCGGCTGTCCGCGGTGGCGGGGGCGGGTCGGGAGCTGGCGGCGGCGATGGGGGGAGGAGTTTCCCTAGGGCGAGCCCGGGACGCTGCGGGACCTGGAGGAGACTCCTGGGCACTTCCCGGGTCTGGCCCCAGCGGGCAGTTTAGGGTTGCGGAGGAGCACGTCTCCCTCCCCACGTCCCCGGACCTCCGGGGTCTCCGACGCTGCACTGTCGGAGTTTGGATATGGGAGGGGATTCCGGGGGGCGCTAATCCAGTCCCCGGTGAGACCCCGGAGCTGCTGCTTCCGGAACTCCCGTAGGTGGCGGGGCGGGGGGAGGGGCAATGTGGCCTCTGCGCAAGGACCCACGTGTCGGCCTCAGGGGACCGCTGGCCGAAGCACAAGCGGGCGCCGAGGACCCTCCCCAGTCGGCCAGAGCCGACCGTTCTCTGCCCTCCCGACGCCCCTGTGGACAGGGTTCCCCAGAGGGGCCCGACGTCTCCTCGCACCACAGGCCGAGCGGCGGGTGAGGACGCGGGGGGACACACCTTGGCCCAGCAGACGCGGCTTTTCCCGGGACTTCAGAGGCTCTTTCCAATATTTGCAACTGTGGGGACTCAGGGTACACCACCCCAAAATTTGACTATGGGAGACCAGAGTATATTACCCCAAAAATAGTCCTCTTTGGCATATTGCTTATTTGGAACTGGTCTTTTTGAGAAACTGCAGACATAGGTGAAGCTCGGAACAGCTGCCCTTTGTGAAGGAAATTTACATCTCTAAAGGAACTGCTCATTGGTAAATTCCTCTGTACCGGAAGGAAGCTGTTCCAGGCAACTTTTATCACGGAAGAAACTTTCATCTGCCTAACAAGGCCGACTTTACTCACCGGGCATTTCCTCCCCTCCCCCTCCCAGAATGTGCCTCCACGCACCCCAGGACCCCCAAACCTCTATTCCACTCTGTAGCTCAATCATGTGGCTGCTTCTTTAAGTCTCATATTTTTGTGGGGTCCTCATCCCTGAGTATGTAAGTTAAAATGGTTTTACACCTGTTAATCTGTCTTATGTCAGTTTAATTCACAGACCAGCCAAAGAATCTAGAAAGGTGGCGGAAGCATATTTTTCCTGCTGTACACGTAAAGTAACACCATTTGCTTTAAAATAAGGTGGGAGCAGCCAAAAGCCGAATTCATTCCAAATCACGCTGCCAGGGCTCCACATTCCCTGCCTGGACAGCTCTCCCTGGGAGCTGGACTTCACTAGCAAGTCCTTCCCTCCCACACCCTCCCCTGGCTCCTTTTCTGGTCTGCTCTTAGCATCCGCAACAGGAATCGTCCCCAAAACGCCCACCCCCCTACCCGTCTCCCATCCTGCCCTGCGCCCCAGGCTGACCCAGTGGAAGACTCTGGAAGACAGTCTCCAGCACATAGAGCAGATCTGGTTGTGCTCTGGTGGCAACCGCTTACTTCTGTTCTGACAGTGTGTTTGGTGCCGCAGAAGCGACCCTTAATATCCAGCTACAGGGCAGGTGCTATGTGCTTCTGTCCATCAGCCCCCTTGCGGAGTCACTCCCCTGACACTCGTTTTCCCCTTGGCGCTGGCAGCCAGGCTTCTCCAGAGAAGCAGAACTGGTAGGGGATATACATAGGTATGTCCAGAGGGATTCATTGGGAGGAATTGGCTCGCACTGTTGGAGGCCAAGAAGCCCCACAGCCTAACGTCCCCAAGGCAGAGACTCAGGAGAACTGGCGGGGCAGTTGAAACGCCCGAAAGCCACAGAGCCAGACAGCTGATGGAGTAGATTCCAATCTAGACCTGAAGGCTGAGAACCAGGCATGCCCAAGGCAGGAGAGATTTGAAGTCCAGCTCACACGGTCCGAGGGTGAATTCAACCTTCTTCCACCTTTTTATTTTTTTCAGGCTCTCAACAGATTGCTCATGTTGGGGAGGGCCATCTGGGGTACCCAGTTCACCTATTCCAATGCTAGTCTCTTCCAGAAACATCTCACAGACACATCCAGAAATAATGGTTAACCCGCCATTTGGGTAGCCCACGGCCCATTCAACACGACACATAAAATTAACCATCGCAGGTCTACCCTATGTCAGCTCGGCACCACACACGTCTCCTTAAACCATGTTTAATCTCCAAATAAAGACGATAGCAAGATTATCACTCTGCCTAACATGATACGACTATCCTCTAACAGCCAAAAATGCACAAATGCCTTCCCCAGGAGAGGAGGTAAAGTCCTTGAGTGATGTTTACCCTTCCTCTTGACATCCTATAGCTTAACTACAATGATGTAAAATTATCGAAACCTAATGCAATGAATATGATGATATAAAGTCAATACATCCTATACTATATAGTAAGGGAATAAGAGATAAAATAAAACAAAAATATATACAGTACACACACACACAGATGCACATGCAAATGTATTCAGAACAAAATAAGGAGAAAATACTCAGGACAATTGCAGTCTTTATTTAGCTATTTGCCTGGACATAGCTGGTATTTATAACCACCCTCTTCCAATGACCACTCTGCACTCCCTTTGCCTTCAATAAGCACCTCAGCCGATCACAGTTGTCTACCTGGTGGCCGACCCAAACCTTCATTCCTCAAGAGTCTGGGCCATTAGTAGTCCTGCTTGTATTGTGTTGCTGTAGTGTTCCACTGACGTTAACCACAAGCATGGCAAAACTAAGAGATGCCCTACGTTACAGCTATACCCTTTCTTACCTCTGCGGTAGAGCGGTAGTCTAGTTTCCTCTCGATGGTCCGGCTCAATTACCCCAGCCCACACCGCAACTCTCTTCTTTGCCTGTTGTTTCAGAGGCATGTGGAGCTCAAAGTGGCCAGGTGGTAGTCTTAAGTTATAGTTTAATGAAATTGTGTCCTCTGGTGGAAGCATTTCTCCCTCTGGAACTGAGGCCTCTAGGCCAGCAGAGCATAACGTTGCAGGAACAGGAAGCTAACGTTTTGCTAGTGGGTCACTAGGGGTGACGGTGAGTGGTGCCACTCCCATTTCCACCCCTTGATTCCGGGACCCATAAATTCTGGCCATGGAAGCACAACACTATATATTGGATGCCGGTTCATAATATATGCAGCCTTTTGCAGAACTTGCCCTGCCCTGCAAGGTATGGCTGCCTGGCTGGCGCTACAACAGCATCTTCAAAAGGACATTCCACCGTTCTGTCAAGCCAGCAGCTGCAGGATGGTGAACACGATCAGACCAGTGAATTCCATGAGCGTGGGGAGTGAGTTCCTTGGTCAGAAGCTATGCTGTGTGGAATATTATGATTGCGGAGGAGGCATTCTGTGAGTCCACGGATGGTAGTTCCAGCAGAAGCATCGGGTGCAGGAAAGGCAAACAGATTCGTAGTGTCTATTCCAATAAAACAAAATGCTGCCCCTTCCGTGATGGAAGCCATCCAGTGTAATCAACCTGCCACCAAGTAGTTGGCCAATCACTCCAGGGAATGGTGCCATATCAGAGACTCATCACTGGTCTCTGCTGCTGGCAGACCGGGCACTCAGCTGTGGCCACAGCCAAATTAGCCTTGGTGGCCTTGATGAGTGGAAGTCCATTTTGCTGAGCCCATGTGTAACCTCCATCCCTCCCACCGTGAACACTTTGTTTATGAGCCCATTGGGCAAAGACGGGGTGGATGTGGAAAGAGTCTGAGTGGTGTCTACAGAGCAGGTTATCCCACCCACTTGATTATTAGAGTCCTCTTCTGCTGAGGTCACTCTTTGGTGAGCATTCACATGGGACCCAAATATCTCCACGTTCTTTGTCAGCTCAGGTCTACGCACAGACCTCTTCCCCAAATTTTTCACCGATTTTCTAATTATGTTCCTTCCAAGTCCTTGACCATCCAGCAAAACCACTGGCCACAGCCCATGAGTTGGTAGATGATCACATGTCTGGACATCTCTCCTTCCAAACAAAGTGCACAGCCAGGTGCAGTGCCCTAAGTTCTGCCGACTGTGAAGATTTCCCTTCACCACTGTCCTTCGGGGATGTCCCAGAAACGGACTGCCGTGCTGCAGGTGTCCACCTTTGGGTGCCTGCCTATGGTGCAGAGCCATCTGCAGTCCAGGCCCGAGCCTTATCTCCCTCCGTCCACGGATCATGGGGAACTCCCCCCGAGGCCACAGGTGCAGGCTGGGGAACAGAGGGCAGTGTAGCAGGAGCAGGAATCTTGGGCATTTGGTCCACTTCTTCATGTAACTTACTTGTGCCTGCAGGACCCGCTCAGGCCCAATCACCTACACACCACGTCCATTTGATGATGGAGTGCTGCTGTGCACGCCCTGCTTTGTGGCTTGGTGGTCAGATAACATGCAGGTCATGATGGGCAGCTCAGGTTGCATGGTAACTTGGTGGCCCATGGTCAAGCGTTCGGTTTCTGTTAATGCCCACTAGCAGGCCAAGAGCTGTCTCTCAAAAGGGAAGTGGTTACCTGTGGAGGAAGGCAGGGCTTTGCTTCAAATCCTGCGGGCCTGTGCTACAATTCACCTACCGGGGCTTGCCAAAGGCTCCAAACAGCATCCACATCAGCCACTGACGCTTTAAGCACCACTGGATCTGCTGAATCCTGTGGCCCAAGTGGCAGAGCAGCCCACACAGCAGCCTGGACCTGCTGCAGAGCCTTCTCCTGTTCTGTGTCCCACTGAAAACTAGCAGCTTTTCAGGTCGTTTAGTTAATGAGTCTGAGTAATGCACCTAAATAAGGTGTATTACTCCAAAGAGGCCCAGTAGGCTTGTGCCTCTTTTTTTGGTTGTAGGAGGGGCCGGATGCAACAACTTATCCTTCACCTGATAAGGGATGTCTTAACAGGCCCTACACCACTGGACCCCTAGAAATTTCACCCCATGGGGGTTTATTGTGTTGTCTCTGCTGTCCACTATGGTAACTGTGTCCACCTGGCCCTCGGTGGCTGACTGCCACCACTTGGCTCCTGCCACACTGGGATCCAACTATTCCCACTGCATTTAGGTTTCCCAATTCAGTGCTTGCATTTCTCACTGCGAGGTCTGATCTGCACAGAAGGGCAATCCCAGAGCTCTCCAAGGATGCTGTGGCTCCCTTCCCAAATTCATTGGCCAAAGTATCAGCGAAAGGTGTATCTTCTGGACCCTCCGGTGTGGGTGAGTAGATCTGAAATAACAAATCCTCTCTAACATCCCACACTCCCTAAGCCTTTCAATCTCTTGCTCTATATTAAACCAAGGCAAGTCCAGCATTTCCAGTTCACTCACTGTGGATCACCTTTTGATTCATGTTTCAGCCAATGAAACTGTTAGAGCCCTTTCTAACTCCCTGAGCTGCAACATTAAATAAGCCCATATCAATAAATTCAGCCCAATCCAGCTTCATGTTCCTTCTACTGTTATCCCACATCCTTAGTACCCATCCCACACACGTTCCCCAGATTTTTGTTTGTTAAGATTAGAAAACTCAAGTGGGTCTTTTGGAAGGCAGCAGTCTTTTTATGGCTCACACTTTGGACCTCACCTTCAGGGGCCTGCTGTGACTTGAGTCTAGTTATAGGTCTAGAAGCAGAGAGGGCTGGGGGGGGGCGCAGGTCCTGGGTAGAATGAGCACTCTCTTACATGGCAGCTGCCTCAGGGGAGGACACTAAGTCGGAGGGGCGGGTGCGGATGCTGTCCCCACTGAGGACGAGAAGACCTCTTACATTGGCACAGAAGGCTCCTCAGAATCCGGGGGCTCAAGGTCCGCAGCTTGCTCAGGATCTCCCACACATTCCCAGCCCAACCTACAGCCTCCCACTGCTCGCAGTCGATGCAGTCTCCTGAACAGTGGACACCCTGCACAGCTGGAGTCCAGCTTTCACTGTAACCCAGCCAGGGCGGAATGAGGTTCTGCTTTTGTTCCTCAGCATGTTCAGCCCTGCAGCTCCTGGAGATGAGGCTGTCCTTCAGGGCACATGAGAAGCCTTTAGGCCACTTATGTGGCACTTGAGCTGGGAATTCAAATCCCTGAGCTCATCCTTTTCTTTCACCGCTTTGTCCAGCAGCAATAAGAGCAACCACCCAAACTTATTATACTCGTTTTCAGAAAATGTTCGAAAGTATCGTATACACAGTTACCCGGTGCCTTGCTTCTTAAAAGTATCCAATGAAGATATTTTGTGTTTTTCTATTGCCACATCATGGCCTATCACTGCTTTCTTTATTACTTGAAATAGAAGCATTACTGTTTTAAAATCGAATCAAATTAGAAAGCAAAAACCCCAGAAACAACTCAGAAAACTTATCCTTAAAATTCTGTTACTCCAGAATCAGTCCCAGTACCAAAATCTATATTAGTCAGAGCTCTCCCAAGAAACAGAACCAACTGGACCTATATGTATATATATCTTTGCGTGTGTGTGTGTGTGTGTGTGTGTGAAGAGATTTATCATATGGTATTAGCTTATGTGATGATAGAGGCTGAAAAGTCTTGTGACCCTTTGTTGGCAAGCTGGAGACCCAGTGGTGTAGTTCAGAGGCCTGCGAGCCAGTGAGCCCATGGTGTGGACTCCAGTCTGCATCTGAAGGCCTGAGATCCAGGAGCACCAAGGGCAGGAGGACACCAATGTCCAGCTCGTGTAGTCAGGCAGAGAGCGGATTCATCCTTCCTCCTCCTTTTGGTCCTGTCCAGGCCCTCCATGGATAGGATGAGGGCCACCCACATTGGGGAGTGCCGTCTGCATTATTTGGTTCACCAACTCAAATGCTAATGTCTTCCAGAAATACCCTCACAGATGTGCAGAAATAATGTTTAACCAGATATCTGGGCATCCTGTGCCCAGTCAAACTGACACATAAAATCAACCATCATATTTTCTCTTGGAAACTCTCTAAGATTTTGGGGGCAGGGTGGTCTGCATGTCTCCCAGGAGCAGCCCACTGGCTTGGGAAGCCAACTCCACCCCAGAGCTAGAGGTGGGCATGTGGCCCGTCTCTGGATCAAAAGCTCTCGGCAGGATTCCTGCTTCAGAGATGAGCAGACAAGGCACTTCTTGCCGGTGAGACGTGGAGGAGAGATTTCCTGGGGTTTGGGGTGGATGTTTTCTCACTCTTCTAAGGGATCTTCTAGAGACCCTCTTCCTTGTGAGTGGAGGAAGAAGCAAGCAGTTCCAGCACGTGTTGACAACCATCTTTCCATTACCAGGGAATGGTACCAGGACAAAGATAGCTCCAGCTCCTCCATTAAAAACCACGGCAGAGAGATGACAAGAAACTGGTTTCCTGATGGCATCATTGAGTTGATGACTCAAACCAGCTCGGAAGTGAAGCTTGCTTTCCCACTTTTCTACAAATACAAGTGGAAAATCAGAATTATTTACCAGGTAAATAGCTGTGATATAATAAAAACAAAATAATGTTATTGTATGTTAAAAATAAGCAACAGTGTTCTGTTTCTAGCAACACAGCAGACTAGATATCCTAAAATAATGCTCACAGTACAAAATAGCCAAAAAAGGCTGGATAAAATATATATTGTTAATATCCTTTAAAATTACAGCTGAATTTGCAAGAAAATTTGGGAGATCTTCATACGTAAAAGTGAACTGGGAGCATATAGCCAGAGGAGGGAGTCACATTGGCAGGCATCCTGAAGTCACCTGAGCATCTCTGGTGGTGCAGTTTGGGAGCAGGAGGTATGAGTGGATACCTCGTATCTCCTGTCCAAAAACTTAACAAAGTCTATGGCTCAGTAAGGCGGGAAGTTGTCTAGGATGTCACCACACCAAGCCAGGACTCAAAAACCTTTTTATATCTACCCCACTGAAGGGTGATGATCAATAAATTTGTCTATACCTTAGTCTTAGCTCTCAATGGAAAAGGAATGATGATCACCTGAGGGTTTATAACTATAAGCAAGCCCTCATAGGAGGATTTAGGTTTTGAACCCAAATTCCCACTCTTTTTGTGGTCAGAAAAACTTCCAGCCAAGAATTTAATCTAATGTGATCCTGGATTGGTAATGCCATAGACACATGGGAGATACAAACTCAAATCCCCTCTAGTGGAATGGCTCTCAAGCCAGAAAATATTTACACAAAGTAACAATTAAAATGAGCTCACAATTAAAAATAATTAAAGTAATATATCATTTAAAAAGTCAAGAACAACAACAGCAGTAGAATCAGACCACAGATATTGACATTACTAGACACAGAATTGGAAGTAAAAAAAAAAAAAAAACTACAGAGAACTTCTAAAAACAAACCAAAAAAAAAAAATATAAATTTTCAATAGCTGAAGAGGGAATCAGTGACATGAAATATAGACCTAAAAAAATTATACAAAATTCACCTCAAAAGACAAAAGTATTTTTAAAATTATGAAAAGGAGCTAAGTACCATCAAGAATAGAGAAAAAAGATCTCAATTGTGTCTAATTAGTTTTCTAAAAAATGATAATAGAGAGAATAGAGTATAATCAATATTTGAAACAGTAATGGTTGCAGATTTTTAAAAATTGATAAAAGTCTTGAATCCTTAGATTATTGAAGCACAAGAAATCACAAGCAGAAAAAAGAGGAAACCATAGTTAAACATAAATTGTAGAAACTCTAAAATAAAGAGAAGATCTAAAAAGGATCCTGCAACAAAAGGTGCAATGGTCTCTAAATGAAAGCCAAATATGTGACATAAAATATTTAAAGTGTGGGGGGAAAATGATTGTCAACATAGAATTTTATATCCTGCCCAAATATCCTTCAAGAAAGAGGAAAAAAACATTTACAGACAAATCAAAACAGTGTTGACCACAACAAAGAACAACAACAACAAAACTTGAAAAGTTGTGGCTCAGAAGAAGAAAAACAAACCCAGAAGAGAAGTCTAACATGCAAGAGGAAATTGTGAACCATAAAAATGTGGATAAATCTAAAGGAACATTTACAGCACAAGACAACCCCAATGATAATGTTTAACTTGTAAAGGAGAATCACCCACAACACAGAAGTAGAACTAAAATATTGAGTAATGATATCATGAAAGCCAGTAGCAGGATGAGCCAAATTAAAGCATTTTAATGATTGTATTCTTCCAGAGGAGAATAAACATGCTGATTAACTTCAGGCTTTGTTGAGTATGCTTATTAAAAGCATTACAAAAGAACAAATAGAGTGTATGTTATTAGCATCTAAATCCAAAGAAGAAAAAAGAATTGGTTTGTTGGGGGAAGGAGAACTCAATGAAACAAACAAAATAAAGCAGAGGAGATGGATGGCCAGACCTGCACCTGCCCAGTTCCCTGGATCTTCCATCGGCTTGTCTGACTCCAGGGCCAGGCACGTGTGTTTGGTTCGTGATGGGGGCCCCAGCCCCAGCCCCAGCTCCACACCTGTCAAGGTCAGAGGCAGTGGTCCTGCCTCGTGGGCCCCAGTTTGTCCTTGCTCTCTCTCATTTCACAATCTTCTTCCCCTCCCAAATGCTTGAACTTGGACTTCAAGTTCCAGCATCAGATGCAAAGATAGAAGCAATGGAGGGACTGATCAGCCAGCGCCCACAGTTTGATCCCGAAGGTCATATCCTCTAAGCAACACACCTTAAAAGTACACACACACACACCACATCACTGTAGCAAAGAGAACACGAATTAAAGCCAAATAAGTGATCCAACATGGATGAGCCCTGAGGACAGTATGTTGAGTGAAATCGGCCAGTCACAAAAAAACAAATACCAAATGATCCCACTCATACGAGGTCCCTAGAACCGTCTGATTCATAGAGACAGGCAGTAGGATGGTGGGTGCCAGCGGCTGAGGAGAGGGATGGGGAGTTAGCATTTGATGAGGATAAACTTTCAGTTTAAGAAAATGAGAAAGTTCTGCAGATGGGTGGTGATAATGGTTGCACAACAATGTGAATATATTTAACTCCACTGAACTGTATGGTTAAAGTGATAAATTTTTGTTATGTATATTTTGCCACAATAAAAAGCACGAGTCACCATTTTACACATATCGGATTGGCAAAAATTAAAGTTGCTCAATACCGTGTATGGCCAAAATTGGATCTGCTGGGAGCAGAGGGAATAGGAGGATGTATAATTTAGCACAACCACTTTTTAAAACTTTTCAGCATTATGCAGTAACGTTGAAGATCTTTCACCCAGAAATTCTACACCTAAGTATGCGCCCTAAAGAAACTCTAGCAGCATGCCCAAAAACTTTCCTGGAAATGTTCAAAAAAGCACTATTTCTTCTGCAAAAACCTGGAAACAACGCTGATAGGAACAGGATGGTGTGTTCCTTTGATACCACGCTGCACAACAATGAAAGTGGGTAAGCTGCAGCCTCACCCATGACCACGCATAAACCTCAGATGCAAAATATTGAGCAAATACAAGTTGCAGAGCTTATCTGGATATAGTTCATAATCATTCCAAATTAAATTATATATTATTAGATGTATATACTTGATAGTAAAACTGTGAAAAAGGGAAGGAAATTGATAAAGACAAAATTCAGCACGGGGCTTTCCCTTAGTGGGAATGGAGGGGCTTCCGTGGGGGTGGGGGCTGCACACTGGCAGACTGGGTGACATGGCAATGATCCGTGTCTTAGCCTGGGTGGCAAATACATGGGTGTTCACCTTATCTTTTTCTTTATACCTTTTTCTGCATTGTGCGTATATATTCTCTTGTATGCACAGAATATTTCATAATTTGAAAAGTAAAATCTGTATAATCATTAACTGATTTTAAATGTGTGTACCTGAAAAGTAGTCCCTTGGTGGGATAACACGGGTATTCATGATTTGTCAGTAATACGACAGTATTTGGACCAGTGTTGGTAAGATGGAGAAGACAGTTCTGTGCTTCAGTTTTGGTGTGAACCAGCTCCAAGATTCCCGCAGCTACCCGTAGTCAGGAGGAGACAGAGAGAATTAGCCAGTTCCTTGCAAGGTAGGCTATGCAGAATTTATTCCGAATTAAAATGAGCAGATGGAGCGCTCAGCCCGAGGCAGCAGATCTCTGGTGTGCTGTGGACCTTGTCCTGCAGGGATGCGTGAGGTCCCTTATCTAAAAATGAAGACTGTCTTAGTCCTTTCTGTGCTGCTGTAACAGAATACCACCGACTGGGTAACTTGTAAATCATAGACGTTTATTTGGCTCATGGGAAGTCCAAGATTGAGAGCCGCGTCTGGCGAGGGTGTTCTTGCTGCGTCACAAGAGGGTGGAAGGCATCGCACAGCAGGGAAAGCGAGGGTCAAACTCACAGCCTCAAGCCCTTTCACAGTCAGCATTCATTCACTCATTCACTCATTCACTCGTGGAGCCCTCGTGACCTGAACCCCTCTCATCAGGCACCCCCAACACTGTTGCATGCTTCCAACACACGCTTTTGGGGGACACATTAAAGCCAGCAAAGACTTTCTTCATACAATCACTACACTTTCAGTAAGTTCTTCAGATGAATTCAGATCCCAGTTGTTCAAACAAGGACCAGGTGAGTGAATATTTGCTGTTTTCATGGCCAAAGCAGGTCGTAAAGCTCAGCTCCAAGGCTCAGCATGTATGCTGTAAAAATCATCATCTCCTTTTATTGAACATTCGCTGTGCCAGTCACCACGGCCAAGCTGGCATGACCTCACTGCAGGACGGGTACACTGACTCCCCTGTTTTACAGCTGAGGACACTGGGTTCAGAGAGGGTACATGACTTGGCTGTGTCACACAGCTCATAACAGGCGGGGCAGCTGAATTGAAATCAGGGGCCAGACTCCTGGTGCCAGGATTCGGGAAGGGACCCCTGTTCGTGGGGACAGTCTGTCCCCAGGGACCCAAACCCCGATAGGCCCCCATGGGTCCTGAACCCAGAGGGAGGCGGTTGCAGGGGAAGGGTGTTCAGGAGGGCGTGGGGAGCGCCAACGGCCGCTGACAGCCAGGGAGGAGCCCTGGTCTGCTCGTCCCGTCTCCCGCTTCCATCTCTGCCGGCCCCTTCCTGCTCCCACCTCAGCACTCTCGCTGCCAGGGCAGGGTGCTGGCTGCTGAGTAGTCCTCGCACTGGAGAGGGCAGGTCCCCTCGAGGCTGCTCTGTGGCCTAAGTCATAACTCTCACTGTCCCCAACACCCCTGATTCACAGTGATGGAGGGAACACAGGATCATTGCAACAAAATCCCCCTGGGAAAGGCGGAGAGAAGCAGCACGTGGTGGTCACCCGTCCCCACCACCCTGCGAGAGGCCTAGTGGTACTGTCTGGTTGGCCCCAGCTCTGCCCTTGGGATGGTTCCTCCATCCAGTGCTGCTGGGTCAGATCGGGGGCTGTCCCCGCTGTGTTTGCTACTTCGACGGCCTCGTCCTGTTCCCCGGGAGGGGATCTGAGCCTCAGGAGTGGGACTTTTCTTTGCTGTCACGGGGCTTCTCTGGTAATGGAGCCTCCTTAGGACCATGGCAGGCTTCCCGTGGATTTGGTTTCCATCAGCCCGAGTTCTGGTCAGACGAGCGCCCCAGCCTCACCTGCAGATGTCCTGATGCAGAGTTCAAGGGTGCTGGGGAGGGCCAGAAACCGCCCCTGGGCCGGCGGCCATACCACCCTGGTCACACCCTCTCTCTGGTCTCAGAGGCTAAGCAGCGTCGGCCTGGTTAGCACTTGGCTGTCAAACCACCTGGGAAAATCAGGTGCTGTGACTTAAAGAAAAAGATAAGAAAAGAAATCTATATAAAAAAAGACCTCCCTGGGAGACCTTCTCTGCCCCGGCCAGACCAAGTTAGACATGGCACGCCCTGGCTTTTCACATAATTTTGTGATTGTTTTTCTGATGTTCTTTCTCCTGTAGAGATTACGAGTTTCGGAGCTCACACGTCACTGGTCACCACCACTTCCCGTATGGCAAGGAGGAAGGGCCAAGTGCTTTAGCCTCATGCCTCTAACAGTGCAGGCTCTTTGCTCGTGGCCCGGTCGGTTCCGGCCGCGTGACCCAGAGCAAGTGTAGCGGGATCCGTGGCGTGCCACCCGGACACCAGCGTCAGTGCCGAGCTGCTTGTGCTCCAGCTGCCCGGCACGCTGACCCCTGGTTCTTCGTCCCTCACCCCTCCCCACAATACTGCACACTGCCCCGGGACAGAGCCCGTGGTCCGGGATCACAGCCCTGTCTGAGGGTATCTGCGTCGCACGCCTGGTTGGCTGGAGCACCCGGGCTCCCACTCAGGAAGCCCCGAAGGGCCTCCCCTCCCCAGAGCCGCAGCGGAGCTCGGTGGGGACTGCACCGCGGCCCAAGTGTTTCCTCTCCCCAGCTCTCCCTCCACCCCTCCCAAGTGGCAACCCCAGTGACACATCCCATGAAACTTCCTGCTTCCCAGGACATGTGACAAGGACAGAAGCTACTTAACCTCTCTGTGTCTCAGTTTCCCCTCTGTAAAGCCTCACAGGGACATAGTTAGGTTTAAATGAGTTAAGGCAAACACATGGTTTAAAAGAGTTCCTGGCACCTGCCAAATGCCCAGTTATCACCATCACTGCCACCGCTACCGGCACTCAGAGCAGCCTCCTTCTGGAACAGGACCTGTCACGGCTCTAGCAGGACACCTGCCCTGACCCGGACCACGTCGTTATGGTAAAGCGTGGCCAAGATGGCACCGGGGATTCACTCCCCACATCTGTGAATTAATCCATTTCTAACTGACCTGTTCCAGAATGAGCCCCGGGTGGATGCGTCATCAGTCTCAGCCCGGTGAGTTTCAAACTCTGTCTCCCGTCAGCCCCCATTCTACCCAGGAGCATCAGAAACTGTTGTCACAGGGTCCCCTAGCGTCCACCCTCTCGGGGTCGGCAGTGGAGTGCGTTCTCTGCCTTACTGAGTGAAAGACTTTTTCCATCATTCCAAGACCAACATTCTCGTTACAGTGCTGGATGCCAACCCCGTCACACAGCAAACGGCGGTGTGATCGCAGGCTGCCAGGAGCTTGCAAACGCCAGTCGTACATGAGGACGTGCTGTACCCTTTAAAGCTTTTAACACATGCGGCGCTAGCTCTAACAATAGAAGTCTACCACTAAACCAGCTTTGTGAAAGGTCAGCCTCCAGAATTACGTTTCACGCTCACATCCGGGGCTTTCTAACAAGCCCCACTTTGAATGGAAGGCTGCACATGTCAGGGAGGTGAGGCCCTGGTCACTCTGTCGGGGCCTGGAAGGCGGAATCGCTGCCCGAGTCCTGTCACGCCTTGAGCTCTGCGCAAGAGAAGTGCCAGCAGCACCTGCAGCCATTGTTGAGGAAAAAACTATTATGGCCCTTGAAGGCAGACCTTACTTGGGGCCGCCGCCATAGGTGTGGGGGCCGCCGCAGTGGGGCTTCGCAGTGGGGGCAGAGAGTGGGCTCCCCTCCCCGTGCAGCGGGGCCAAGTGGGAATGTGTAGCCAAGGAGCAGGGTGGGGCCAGTGGGTGGAAAATCACCAAGAGGAAGCATAGGGGTTGGGGGATTCTGGCTAAACCGACCTAACAGGACTCTCTCTAAAGCCGATTGTAGAAGGAAGTGCACAGGTGGCCCTAAAAGAAAGATCAGGAGCCTGCCTAAAGTTTGCTCAGGCAGAGAATCTTTGTCATCGTCTTGTCTCTGGGGGGGGTTCCCCACGGCCGGGGCTTTCCCTGAACCAGGAAGGAGAGCAGGGAAGGCGGCTGGGACTCCCATGTGAGACAGACAGAGCTTGGAGGAGCTGCGTACCCCTCCCTGGGGCAGGGACCAAGCTCTGTCTGTGCTTGGGGAGTCGTTGGGGACAGGAGAGTTCCGCAGGGGTGTGGCAGAGATGCCTGGGGCGGGGGCTGCAGGGGAGGAGGCACCAGCAGGTCTGAACACGCTGTGTTGTCCGCCTCGGCTCGGGTCCGTTCCACACGCCCTCGGTTCTCAGTTCTCCTGCACCTTTCAAACATTTGGAAGTCCCCACTGCGGGACGGGGAGACAGGGCTGGGTCAGGCCCTGGAGACATGGCACACCCATTCAAGGAGCCTGATTCAGCTTGACTTCAGTGCCAGCGCCTCCTTGAAGGGCCCAGGGGAGTGACAGCCCCTCACTGTGTGCCATGAACGTGTCCCTCTGGCTTGCCAGGCCCGGAGCAGGTGGGAGAAGGTGCCTGGCTTCGGCACAGTGTGTCAGGAGCTCCGGAGACTAGTTTTAAAGCTTCACTTGTATAGCAAACAATCTTCCACCTCTCCTATATTTTTAACATTCTACTCACATTTGTTTCTAAATGAATAGTACAGTTTTTGTTATTTGTTTCAGAACGCCTGTTATTTAGGGTCTATCAAGAAAAAATGAAATATATTTGTTGCCAAATGCAATTTTATTTCCAGAAAAGTCTCTCTGATAAAACAGGCCCCCCTGAAGCCCTAGCTGAGCCCTGGGCCTTCTCCTTCCTGCCCCTCACTCCACAAAGGCAAGTCTTTTCAGGGGTGTCCATAATCCGGGTCATTTTTAGGATTCGAAAAAGAGAAAAATGAAACATTTTCCACTTATAACAAGTTCTTAAAGATCTAAAATTCAAGGCTTTTTTCATAAGCATTTCTCATCATAAAACATGTTTTTTTCATGTTTATACCTGATTTATTTTTTTCTAGCTAAGATATATACGAGTAACTTTTTTAGAAAAGGCTAAGCCAACCTGGCGCTGCCGCAGTGCTCCCTTGGTTCTCGTGCTGAAATGCCCTTTGAGACCTAGAGTGTTCGTCTGGGCTCCAGAGCCTTGACGACAGGAGCCAGTGCTGCTGCCGGCCTCACGCCACCCTGCTGCCCAGCCAGGACCTCCTTCTAGGGAACCGCACCTTGTCCTGGGACTCGCTGCCCACAGGAAGGTCCATGAAGCCCATGAATCTCTTTCCCGTCTGGGAAACGCCACGTGCAGCCCGTGAGAGACCAGCCGACACATAAGTGACAAGCAGATCCGTGGGGACGGGTGCGGTGGGCTTACATGGCGAGCAGAAGCAGCACTGGGGTGGCCGGCTGGGCACGGACTACTGCGTTGTTCCCCCTCCATTTCTTCAGGGACAAAGACGCTCCGCGTTGTGACAGTACTGAGCCGTCACTCCTGATGTCTGGTCAAGAAACATTCCGTGACTGATCAACAAGCAACATAGTTCACCTTGATTTGAACACCTCTAGTTCGGTTCGTTTTTCAAATACAGGACATGCTGAGCACAACTCTCATATATACATACACACGTTGTGTGTACATGTGAATATGTGCACACACATGTACATAAACACGAGTGTGTACAGTATGTATATATACATATAGTTAGCTACATACTCATATTTATCAATATACATATATAGTTAAAGACTCAAGCATGCAAATATTCATTTTTCTCACTGGTTTTTAGAAGCCATAGCTGCCTTATTGAATCTGTTCTTTAAAAAACAAGAACTGAAACCACTCAGGCCCCGCACCCAACACAGCTCCCTGCCTACACTAAGAGACTTTGCTCTTCCTCTGTCTTTATTTGCATGGCTAGTGCAATTCTTCCAGGAGACTCCAGTCCGGGTCAGTGGCACAGAGCAAGTTCTTGACGGAAACCTCCGGAAAGATCCATCAGCTCTTCAGTGAGAAGCATCAACAGTTTGCGCCCTAAGACTCTTTGACTCCCTCACCTTGAACTCCTTGCCTGGCTGCCCCACCAATCCTGGGTGGGTGTGACGTGACCCACAACCATCCTCATCACTCCCCAACAGCATGAAGCCCCCAGGCCCAGAACTCCACTCGGAGGCAGGTTCCGACCGCATCCTCCTGACCCCGCGCATGGCTCATCCCCGTGACTAATAAACCAGCTCAGTCCGTTGTGTTAGGGATCTGTGGAACCTGCATTCAACAACGAGAGAGCAGTTATATGCAAACATACGGTGATAAATCGCCTAATAAAATATAACCGTAGTTATGTTCCTCATTGTAAAAGGCTTCAGTCCTGGGTACAAAGTATCTGCTGTAAAACAGTAAATAATTCTGCTCTAAAGAAGAAAGAGGGAAGAAAGCTACTTCCTCCTTGACCTACTGCGTCCTTCAAAAATCACCTGCAACCCCGTTAGAAAAATGGAAGTTTGAAAATTGTTCTTTTACTATCTGCGATCCTTAAAAAAAAGTCAGGAGCTTCAAGACTCCTGCACGAGGTGAGTTGGACTAAGAGGGGATGAGGCTGTCACAAGATGAAAAGACACAGCAAGCGTGTGTGTCTAATAATCACCGTCCCCCGGGACGTCACCCGGCCCCGCGTGTGAGAACGCGTGTTGGAAGGTGAGGACCCCCGAGCACAGCTCAGCCAGGCGTTCGTCTGCTCCCTGGAACACGGGTCCCAGGAACCCCTGGGCAGGGTGGACTGTGGGCAATGGGATGGGGTGAGGACAGCCCCCTACCAAAGGGACGAGGAAGAAGATGTCCTAAGCCACACAAGGTGGAACTCCAGGGACCGCTTAGGTCAGAGCGCTGGGACGTGCACTGCAACGTGCCTCTAACTATTTCCATAATCTCACAGGCAAATGGCTTCGCTTCTCTGAGAACTAGCTCCTGTGTCTATAAAACAGGTGTAACAACATATTTCTGAATTGTAGAGGATTAAATTAGTCAATGAGTAGGGAGAGACTTGCAAGCTATAAAGAGCTAAGCAAATGCAAGGTATATTTTCCAAGGAGTAGAGAATTCAGACAACGCTCAAAGCACTCTCAGGCTGGCATGGGCTGGACAGAGACATCCATACCTATGGTTGCCGTGTGTGGTTGTTCAGGTTGTGTACTGCACACCTTAGGGGGTGACTTTGTAGTCATGAGGGATATGTAGATTTAACAAGACATTTTTCCAGCAGATGCCTTAAAATGCCTTGCGGACAGGGTGGTTTATTCTACTTTACAAGCCAGTGCCGCGCCAGCCCATGGTGGTGTGATCCGTCCATGCCCTATCGTGTAAAATGGGAGGAATTGAATCTTAGGACTGCGCTCTCCTCTGTGTGGGCTGTAATGTTGAATCACAGTTTTGTAGCTCAGTTGTTCTTTAACTTAAATATATGGCTAGAAGTAAGAAATAAAAGCATCAACTTTTTAAAATATGTCCGTCAACTTTAGATTGATCTAGAGCGAAGTTCTCAATTAGTTGTAGCGGGCCAAACTAGGTAGGCTGCGTCTTACTAGAAACGCAGAAGTTTAAAAGCATTTGAACTAACATTCTTAAATTGGGAGACTTCACATGAAATCCAGCTTTTCAGTTTCTCTTTGAAACTTGGAAGGCCTGGCTCTCTGGGCTCATCTTCCAGAGGTGCAGGAGCAGCTCACCAGCCCTGCACAGAACTGAAATTCCACTGTCCTGAGCCGTGCCAGGTGCTGGGGTCTGGTCAGTGCCTGATGCCTGGCGGTGGGTTCCAGACCCCGGCTTCCTGTGCTTGCTGCCGCCAAGCAAACCAACCACCTCAGTCTCCTTCTGCGCCCTCCCCTCCTTCCCATCTCCTTAGCTTAGAAACAAGGAAAGATGCGTCTGCTCCGCGGGGCGGCCCGCACCTTTACTGCCCACCTGTGCGGGGGAGTTCAGCGAGAGCAGAACTCAAGTCTTCCTGCAGCTCCTGCTCGGCGGCGGAGAAGGCAGAAACAGGCAGTGCTAAGAGCTAAAAAGGAAACAAAGCCACAGTAAGGAGCCAGAGTGCCCACAGGAGGGGCTCCTTCTCCCGCAGGTGCCTGGGCTCCGGGAAGAGCTTTCAGGAAGACAGTGGGAAGGCCTTGAAGACCACAGGAAGGATTTAAGATCATATTCCAGTCGAATGGGACCAGAGAGACCCGTGGCCTGGCGCACACGGCAGAGGGAAGGCCGCGCTCTCCGCCGTGTTGGGAATGAATTGCGGGAGCAGCGCGGAGCAGGGAGCTTCCTGCGGGAGGCTCACTGGACGCACCAAGAGCCCCCTGGGGCCTGCGGGACTCGCTTTGGCCGACTGGACGTGGGGCTGAGAGGAAGTGGGGAGTCAGAGACGGCCCAAGCGCTGTAGTCTGAACACCAGGAGGAGCAGAGCTGCCATTTGCTAAGATAGGGGAGGTAAATGGTCAGGATGAAATCGAGACCCTGGTCTTGGGCATGTTCAAGTTGAGATGCTAATTTAACCTCGAAGTGGAGATGGTGGCAGGCAGCTGGAGGGCAGGGGATGGAGGTCACCAGCAGGGAGGTGCTGTTTTAAGCCAGGGCCCTGGATGAGCCACCCGTGGAGGAAGGGTCCGCCCATGGACTGGGGTGCCTGTGAAAGGCAGGGTCCAGGGCCGGGGAAACCCAGGAAAGGAGAATGAGAGGGGCAGCCGTGGTGTAGGGAGGGCTCAGAGGGCCGCTGTCTGGGGCTAGATGAACAGAGGGTTTCAAGGAGAGGGAAGACGTCGGCTTTATAGGGAAGGGCAGAACCACCACCACCTGCTGCTCAGGAATTCCGGGTTGTGTAGCCATCTATGGGATTAAACTGAGATTCCCTCTGGGAAGGTGCTCAGTGATCTATACAAGAGGATGTTGAAATAATTTACGTCCACCTAAAAAAGTACACAGCATTGATATCAAAGAAAGGAAACGAGGACAGTATTAAAGTATTAAAATTCTATATACTTAACAAGATAGTAAAAATAAATCATTCCTAATGTTGCCAGGCACGTGAGAATCAAAAACACCATTTTGTTGCAAGTGGCACTGAGAACAGATTCAATCTTGCTGGAGAACATTTGTGAATGTTCCAGATGGTACACAGGAGTTATAAAATCCCATCCCCGGAAATATAAACTTCAAGAGGAAAGGAGTGATGAAACCCTTCTCAAGGCACTTAAAGCAGCGCTGGAACAGCAGGGCAAAGGTGGCCCGTCACCTGTCACCTGACTACCCAGGGAAGCAAATGGAAGTGCTGACTCTCAGCAGGTGGGCATCCCGGCCCACAAGATCAGATGAGCAGGTGGCCCTGTTGTCCTGTAGCGCAACAGTGTCTGACCCTGGGCTGGCAGAGGAAAAGCCAGAGAGACCTGCAGGCTGCCCTCGCCCTCTGTCGCCGTCTTCTCCTGGGAAACAAAGCCCTGAGAAACAAAGCTCCAGTCTGCCTGAGGGAAGGAAAAAGGAAAACTATAAAAATTAATATCTAAAAATGACTGAGCACATGCAACACCATTCATAAAATCACAACGTAAGACAGCTGTCTTGTTTATAGCAGTAAGATTAAGTGAAACGACAGAATTAAAAATAGTAATAATAAGCATTGGTTGTTCTGTTAGTATATGGAGTGACAAGAATGCGACCCAAACAGGTGAAAGTACTGAAATAATTGCTTTCTGACAATAAAACTGCCAAAGCCAGCTTGGAACAAAGCAGAGGGTCAGAGCATTGGTGGCATTTACATTTAAAGCATAAAAACAGCTCAATGCCAGCAAGAGCTTCCTTATTTCCATCTGATTGGAAGTATGCACGCAGCTAACCACAGAAACAAAAGCACAGGAATGTGCCATGGCTAGGTCAGCGTTGGCCAGGCCAACTGTCAGTGGGGAAGAGGGGATCCGGCCCGAGGACAGGGCTCCCCCAGCCAGGGGTGGCTGCGGATTGGAGACAAAGGACCTTGAATAAGGGACAGAGTGCTCTGGTCAGAACAGGAGTGTCTGGTCCTCGATCATGCCTGTATGCGTATGCGTGTGTGTATGCATGTCTGTGTGTGTGTCTGTGTGTTTGTGTGTGTGTTGAAGGTGTGTGTGTATAATATTTCCAGTGATTGTCAAATTTTATTCTATATAAAAATTGCCTACAAAGCCAGACTGTTAAAAAGTGCAAATTTCCGGACCTTGCCTCCAGAGCGGCAGGGTGTTCTGGGCGTTTGGGATGAAGCCGAGGTGGATGGTCCAGACCACGCTTTGCACCCCCGCCTGTGGTGTCTGGGCTTGGAGACCGCGAGGCTGCCCCCGGGGGGTGTTTTGCTTCTGGTGGGTGAGAAGCCAGGCCTCAGCCCTTGCCTGGGGCCACCCTGTGTGGAGATGGTCCCTGGGGCCCCACCCCCCTTCCCTTTGCTTTCTTGGATGATAAATATGAAAAACATCGCCATGTACGTTCATAAATACTTAAGAATTTATAACTTAATGTTATCTTTTTTTTCAAGTCATCTGAGTTAGACCACCTAAAAAATAAACCACTGGCTGTTTGCTCACTTTCCTTCTTAGTCTGGACACGATACCCCATTTCCAGGGCTGAACCAGTCTGGAAACATGACTTTCAGGTACAACAGGGACAACAGCAATGGTTGTTGGCGCAGAGGCCCTGGACTTCTCAGAAACCCACCTAGACGTGGAGGGAAGCTCTCCGAGGGACTCACATCCCGGCATAAACTTCAGGGTGGGGCCGGGGAGCGAGGTTCCCTGCAGAGACCCTGCCTTCCTCCTGCTGTCGCTGGGGACTGCAGGCTTCCTGACGTCCAGGCGCCGCCACGCTTACCCGGAGGTGGGATGGAGAAGGGCTGTGCGGCCAGTGGGGAAGAGAGGCTTGGCATGTTCCCAGCGTCTCCTCCGCCTCTCTTATGATAAAAGAACCCGAAGCCTGCCTCTGCTTCTAAACATCGGCTTTGTGGTTTCCCCTTTTTGCATAGTACATGCACTCAGGGCTTACTGTCTTCCTGGACTTATTTTATTAATTTTAATAAAATATCACCAGAAAAGAAATGATATATTCAGGCCATGTCCTTTGCTTCCTGGATTTTACACTGATTCTGTGATTTTAAGTTTAAATTTTGAGTCATAAAGCAATTTTTTGAGAAAGCTCCCCAGTCTCCCCCAGCCACTGCCCCTCAGCATGGAGATTAAAAGGGGAGTGAATTTAGATTCCATTCCAAGGATAAGGAGTCAAAGGGTTCACACCCACAAGCAATAATTAGTCTTGCATTTTATACTTTATGGTGAAAACCAGAGGAATCTCCCTTTCACCTTTTTTTTTTTTTTTTTTGGAGTCAGGCTCTTGCTCTTGCCCAGGCTGGAGTGCAGTGACATCATCATAGCTCACAGCAACCTCAAACTCCTGTGCTCAAGTGATCCTCCTGCCTTGGCCTCCTAAAGTGTGGCCTGCCAGAATCTCCCTTTCAAATGCTGCATGTGAGCATTCAGAAGCCTTGGACCAGCTAGCTGGATGGTGTGTAGGGGGAGTTGTGGCTCGCTGGAGGGGGCTGCTGTGTGTGGCAGGGGTGGCTGGCAAAGGGGAGCACCTGAAGGATTCTTGGGGAAGGGATGGGAGCAGAATCTGTAGGGGTGCCCCCAGTGCTGGCCAGAGGGGTGTGAGATGGCAAGAGAGGAGGGAGAAACACAGATAGCGATCAGTACGGTTTCTAGTAATCAACAGTAACAGGCCCTTACTCAGGAGACAGTTTTGCTGGGTATAAAAGCTGCATGAGGGCAGACACCATGACCCTTTGGACACTCTTTGATCGCAGTAATTAACTCTGTGCTCGAGACAAGAAGCTAGGTGCTTCATGAAGAGGGACACACTGACCAGTATGTTCGGTTGAAGTTGGTTAAAACATTGATTTTTAAACCAGACAACATGGTCTTAACCCTGGCATTGTCATTCCTGAGACAAGTAATCTAGAAAATTCAAATTCTCTAAGCCTCAGTTACCTCATCCATAATATGGGACAAATTGTGTCTGGTCTCATAGGGTTATTGAAAAGATGAAAGGACGCAGGTATGTAAATAAAAGCAACAGCACCATCTGTGCTTGCTGGATTCAGAGTAAGCACAGCCTCTTGCTGTCGCACTTGTGCAGCATCCGATGATTGTCAAAAGAGACAAAGAAAAAAGGTTCCTACCTTTAAAGAATTACTGTGATGATGGCTTGACATAAAACCAAAAGGTGGAAGGGAAAGCAGCCAGCAGGGGTCAGGTCTTGGGGAAGAAGCCTATGGCCTGACTCTGAGCATTTCTGTCTGGGCATCTATCAGCTGTAAACTGTAACTTTACCCGTGGCTTTGGTGTTGAAGACAGAGCCGGACCCCTACCCAGCGCCAGCTGGATTTCTGTGTCAGATTTGCCTTCCCTTCTCCTGAAATTCAATAAAGAGGTAAGAAGGGAGAACCTCACGCATTATTGTTTTTACAAACCTAGACTAGTGTGATTTCCTTTAGGAAGGCGTGAGCTACACGCCATTTTATCAGGGAGCAGTTTGGGAGAATGAATGACTTTCACAGCGCCATGCGGTTCTTGTCCAGTAGCAATCAATAAAAGACACCCAGAGCAATAGGAAAATGCATTAGGAGGGAGCATTTATGGTCAATCTTTTTGAAGATACCACCTGTATACCAATTGTGTTAAGTAATTACAATAAATATTCAAATTTAAAATGGTCATTATTTGTAGTGGAGTTATAATCACATAAGTTTGATTTTTTTTAAGTTAAAAGAGGGTGTGCCATGGGCTCAGGACTTTGACAAATGCTTCCAGAGTATTATCTCATTAGACCCTCGGAGTAACATCTGGAGGGAGGTGTTAATAGCCTTGTTTTCCAGATGAGACACAGGATGTGAGCGTGTGTTCAACTGGCACAGTGGCCAGGGCTGGGCCAGGATCTGGGAGCGGAAGGGAGATGAGTCCAGGTCCACTGCGTCCCCTCAGCGTAGTAGGGCTGGGCGCCCACATGGGTGCGTGAGGAGGCACAGTAGGCTCCCGGCCAGGCCAGAACCGTCCTTAGATGGGATGGAGCCACAAGCTCATGCCCGGGTCTGAACCCCCGGGGCCAATCCGCATACACCCAGAAGACCCAGCCTGGCAGGTGGGTGGTTCCCCAAATTTCCAACTTGTTTCTAGGCCCTGGAGGAAGAGCTGGTCAGGAGCAAGGCTACTGGCAGAAGAGCGTCACTTATCCCGTTTGGGAGTCGGGGTGACAGCTACAGGCAGCTGAGACGCTGGGACGGTTGGCAGGAATCGGGGACTCGGGGAGGAGGAGGAGAGAGACGGAAGTGGGTCCTGACCCAGGCTCTGCCCACACTGCGAGCTGTGCATCCACAGCCGGTTGCTCAGGGGAGAGGCTGGGACGGAACCCACGCCCCGTTTCTGTCATCCTACCAGCTGCGAATGCCGTGGTTTGCGTCTACTCGTTGAGTGATTCAGCTTCTTTTCTTTCCTTCTTTTCTCACTACCTGCATCTGGAAACACTTCTCTTCTTCCCTGGTCAGCCTGCGGTCACCCAGAGCCTCGGCCCACTGGTTTTTCCAGTTGGACTGGCCATGCCTGCAGAGTGGCATTAGCTTCTGGGCCTTAGGCACCTCTCAGCTGTCATCGGAAACGTCAGATGATGACGGCCCTCACCGGACGTATATGTGCACATATGTGCGCATCCAGGCAAGGACCAGAGCCCAGGAAATTTGGATTCCGGTTCTAGGCCCCCAGTTTCCAGCAAGGTGGCCCCTGTCAGCCGACCACCAATCCCCCAACCTCAGTCTCCACCTCTGCAAAGTGGGGATTTGGTAATCTGCCCGGCCTACCTGGCTCGTTGTGCCAGCGCCACATGAAATGGTAGATCTGAGAGTGCTTTGAAAAGAGAAGAAAGCACTAAATCAGTGCACGGAACAAAACACAAAACCATAATCCCAGCCGGCTGGGGCAGGCACTGGGCTGGGTGGACCAGGTTTTCTTCGGTGTTGGCCCATTCAGGTTCTTCCTCTAGGTCCACTGCGACAAACAAACCTGCTATTTACACAAGCCCCGGGCCGTCCGTGCTCCTGGGAGGATGAGGCATGTTTGCAAGAGGCTCTGCAGATACAGAACCATAAATACAAGAGCAGATCGAAAGCAGATAATATTTAAAATGAGAAAGGAAAACATGATAAATTACAAATTCTACAAAGCTAACAATGTCATAATACCACAAATCTAGTAACATAATATAATAGTGTTATTAATTTTTTAATTCCTTTTAAACTA